>ML663573.1:9033085-9110270 GCA_007570785.1 Antilocapra americana
CAGGCATTTTTTTTTTTTTTTTTTTTTTTACTATTTCTCAAATCTGTCAAACGAATAAGGTGTCCAAGTTCTACTTTTTGGAGTGAAAAGTCAGCTCAGTGTATACAAACCTTTTAAAGTTCTTTTTTTTTTTTTTTTTTTTGCAGTCATGCTGTGGCTCGTGGGATCCCAGTTCCCCAACCAGGGATTGAACTGGTGCCCTTAACAGTGAAAGTATGGGGTCTTAGCCACTGGGCCGCCGGGGAAGTCCTTGTAGAGACCTCTTGATGCTTACATCACCGTGAAGGGACAGGACCTCTTCACTCTGCATCTCTGATCTGTGACCTCTGTCTTGCTTTGAAATGTCCCTAACTGCGGGCCTTGAGTGCAATGCCTCATGAACCACGACAAAGTGGCTTCGTAGTATCGGCTCAAAGGAAACGCCTTTCAGGCTAATGACAGTAAACTGACTCGCAACAAGCAACTCCTAAACCCCTTTCTCCCCCTGTAATATCCATTCCACTCAGGCGAGGTGGACCCTTCTCTTCCCACGTTCAGTGACCCGCACAACTGCAAGGCAAGCACAACGTGCTTCCGTCACTCTGCGCTCCTCTGAGTCCTGCTCGGCGTCACCACCGAGTTCTGCAAGTTGCAAATCTGTCATCAGTTTTCAGACGATGAGGACTTACGATGTCAACACAATTATGCCTACCTTGAAGAGCGGGCAAATGCAGCAGAACTGAAAAAGAATGCTTGGGTGCTGGCGGGGCGGGTGGGACATGGCCAGCTGTGTGAGGGACAAGGCTTGAGGTTCGTTTGGTATTTCAAATAAATGGAACTTTTAGAGGACTTTGAGGTCTAATTTTAAGATTAAGATTAATGCAAATCACATTTACATTAAAACCTCTATAAGTAATTATATGCATGCGTGCTCAGTTGCCAAGTCATGTCCAACTCTCTGCCACCCTATGGAGCCCACCAGGCTCCTCTGTCCCTGGGATTCTCCAGGCGCGAATACTGGAGTGGGTTGTCATTTTCTCCTCTGGGGGATCTTCCCAATCCAGGGACCGAACCTGCGTCTCCTGTGTCTCCTGCATTGCCAGGAGGATTCTTTACCACTAGCGCCATCTGGGAAGCCCAAGTATACTCTATCTGTCATTAAAACGTCTTAATATCCATGTTAACACATTCTCATCATTGTTAACACCAAGGAGAGTCAGAGGCGTACCAACATTACAATTTGTGAGAGTGCTAGTAGCCATTAATTTTAGTGCATCATAAATACAGAAACGCGCTGCTATGATGAACAAGAAATAATATTAATACTGCGTATCATTTGGCAAAGGTGGAACGAGGAGGTGGGGGGTGGGCCAGCCCCACTCCACTGGAGGAGCCACCACCCAGCGTGCAGTGGTCTTCTGGGAGGTGAGTCCACAGCACGGGGTGGCTTAATTCTTAGATGACATTCGTTGTAAAGAGTACCTTCAATTTAATAATAGCTTGACTACAGAAGGAAAACACACGGCCATCATAAATGTCCACATTCATTTAAAACTTTCCCCTGATTTCCCTTAAATTCAGAAATGTGAAGGTATATAAAAATGTGATTTGTTGAACTGAGGAAACACTTGTGTGCAAAGCTTAAGAAATATGCATGTAGTTCTACCCTCAAACTTCCCCTTCTAGGGATTTTTCCTAGAGAAAACTCAGAAACGTAGCGAAAAGCAGTCCACGGGAAAACTGCCACCATTCTGAAAGATAAATTAAGATAAATTTAAAGAAAGCACGGCACAGCCTCATGAATGGATGTTTGCCTGAGTGCTCAGTTGCAAAGTCGTATTTGACTCTTTGCAACTCCATGGACTCTAGCCTGCCAGGTTCCTCTGTCCATGGGATTCTCTAGTCAAGAACACTGGTTGCCATTTCCTCCTCCAGGGGGTCTTCCTGACCCAGGAATTGAACCTGCATCTCCCATGACTCCTGCATTGGCAGGTGGATTCTTTACCAGTGTGCCACCTGGAAAGCCCAAATGGATGTTTGGACACCATTAAACTCAGCCTTAGAGAAATGGAAGGCTGCTTGCAACACACCTATTAAGGGAGAAAACTGCTAATCCAGCACACGGGAAGCCCAGGCAGTGGGGAAGGAAACCGCATCCCAAATGGCACACCCTGCCCCTTTCCAGACTGTCCCCATACCGTTCACAAGCCCACAGCCCATCTTGCAGAGGCAGGATGAGAAAAGACAGTCTTTCAAACACTGTGGTTATGTGGTTGAGAACACACTTCAGAACTGTAAGCATTTTGGACAGAAACTATTTCTCAGACTCTGAAGCCATTCTGTGTTCTCTGATGTGCCAGGTTATAATGGCCGTGTGGCTCCCAGAGGAGGATCTTTAAGAATAAATGATGAAGCGGTGCATGAACGTTGATGTGCTGAAACACAGAGGTACACCGAAGGGGCAGAGACCCAGTGTCTTCGGGGTGGCTCCTCTCCAAGGACATAGACAGCAACTTTTGTACTGAAAGCACTTTCTCATTTCAAAGGAAAGTTGTGTGCTTGCTGGATACTTTTAGATTGCCAGAAGGTTTGATGAAATCACATAAGGCTGTCACTATAAAAATGAAAGCAAGCCCCAACCTTGGTATGATACTTCTGCGATAAACAGCAAGCTGAGGAATAAGAATTTAAAGCCCTATTTGAAATCACGTGCTGTGAACTCAGGTCCCTTTCAAAGTCCGATCCCCATCAGCTGGCAGCGTTCGGGACCACCCTCACGAAACGCGCGTTCTCCACGACAGCTTGCTGCTCCCTCATTACCAACGTCCTTGCGGCTCCCTGAGATCAACAGACCTGCTATGTAGCCACGTAAATCGGAGAGGCAGGTCCACTCACACATCAAGTTTACCCGATCTTGCTTTTAAACTGGGAAGCAGAACTGAAAAGGCTTTCGGAGAGCGTGTGGAACAGGAAGATTAAATTCTGTCATACGTGTATCGCGAACAAAAGTGCTGAGTTGGCAGTGATGTCCTTCCTCGTCTCGGTGTCAGGATGATAAAGGTCGTGGCTGCAGGCCCCGGGCACAGCGGGGACCTGCTGGGTGGGCAGCTCGGCAGCTCCAGGGCCAGCTGCTTTAGGAGGGGGCAGGTGCCGGGCATCTGAAAGGGAGTGTGAGCAGGACGGGGCAGGTGTGTGAGGGGAGCATGAGAGCAGGTAAGTAAGAGTGGGCGTGTCTCAGGAGGTGCGGTGTGTGCGTGTGTACGGAGACGGGCCTGCTTCACACGTCCGTGTAAGCAGCACGCGGCAAGCGTGGCCCTCCTACCACCTGAGGCGGCCTCTGTGTGCCCCGCGGCCTGCGTCTGGAGGCAGCTGTCAGGGCCGCTGCTCTGAGGCCCATTTCATCCACTGGACCTGGGTCTCTGCCAGCCCTTCGCTGACCAGGGGAGGCCTGTACCTGCCCTCAGCCATGAGCACCACACGCGGCCTTTCACTAAGACCGGGGTCCACGGACTGACTATGACGGGGCTGCGAGTCTGAGCTTGCAGCCCTCCCTCACCTCCGCCAGCTGCCTAAGGCCCTGCTCCCAGCGGGATGCTCGGGGAGGGGGCCCTGGGTCCCAGCTGGCCTAACCTCCAACAGCGAGGAGGCAGGGCGAGCATTTCCTATACCCTGGCTCTCACCCGCCATGGCCACACGGACCGTCACGCGGAAGCAGACGGAGCTGGGGGAGCACTGCTCCATGGGAGAGCGGGAGGACGTGGAGAGTCACACGAGGGACAGAAGGAGGGATGTGTGAAAGACACCAGCAGTTCTCACGACAATGGTATATGAAGAGTCTAGAGATCAGTAGCACCAAGTACAGAAAATTAATCAGAGGACTGACAGAATGCTTAATCCTCAGGATTTCACTTGCTCCCTGGAAGAAAAGCTATGACAAACTAGAAAGTATATTAAAAAACAGAGACGTCACTTTGCCAAAAAAGGTCTGTATAGTCAAAGCTATGGTTTTTCCAGTAGTCTCACATCCAGTAGATGTGAGAGTTGGACCATAAAGAAAGCTGAGCACCGAAGAATTGATGCTTTTGAACTATGGTGTTGGAGAAGACTCCTGAGGGTCCCTTGGACTGCAAGGAGATCCTACCAGTCCATCCTAAAGGAAATCAATCCTGAACATTCATTGGAAGGACTGATGCTGAAGCTGAAACTCCAATACTTTGGCCACCTGATGGGAAGAACCGACTCATTGGAAAAGACCCTGATGCTGGGAAAGATTGAAGGCTGGAGGAGAAGAGGACGACAGAGGATGAGATGGTTGGATGACATCACTGACTCGATGGACATGAGTTTGAGCAAGCTCCAGGAGTTGGTGATGGACAGGGAAGCATGGCGTACTGCAGTCCATGGGGTCACAAAGAGTCGGACGTGACTGAGCAACTGAACAACAAAGAAGGATTTGAGATTCCTTAAGACACACAGACAAACAAACCAAGTCATCTCCCACCCGTAAGGACAAGAGCAAAGGCCATGGATGGCTTGATGATGTTTACAGATCCTGGGGTCCAGCAGGTAGGGTTCCCATCTGAAGCCATTCCCTCAGACAGAAAGAAGGCTGTCTACATACTGCCTCCCCTTAGCTGATTTTATTGTTCAGATCAATACGTTAATCCTGTAAGCAATAATATAAGCCCTTGCAGTTCTTGCAGGATATAAACCATTGCAGGATGCTTGTAAGCTCTCGTTTCATTATGAAGCAAGATTTATTACCTCTGTTTTTCCAATGGGACCCCAGAGACCCTGTGTCAGAGAGTCTGAAAGCCATGATGACAGGCATGACTACAGAGTTAAATACAGGGGCTGTGTGGGCAGCCTCACATGGCATAAGCTTGTGGCCTGGGAGTATGTGTATTCATTCATTCATTCATTCATTCATTCAATGCATGCTTGCGTGTGCATGTGTGCATGCTAAGGTGCTTTCGTCGTGTCTAACTCTTTGTGACCTTGTGGACTGTAGCCCTTCAGGGTCCTCTGTCCATGGGATTCTCCAGGCAAGAACACTGGAGTGGGTTGCCATCCCCTCCTCCAGGGGATCTTCCTGTCCCAGGGATTGAACCCGTGTATCTTATGTCTCTAGCACTGGCAGGTGGGTTCTTTACCGCTAGTGCCACCTGGGAAGCCCTCAATGCATGCTTACTGAGCATCAACCCTTGTGTCCATTTCTGTGGTTTGTAACGGCTACACAGAGACATGCTCAGAGCCTGTCCCCTGGACTGCAACAGTCAGTACTCAATCCTACCGTCCACTGGACTAGAACGTCGCAGGATCATGTTTCATTCCTGCAGCAGTTAATTAGGCTGCTGCTGAAATGGCATGGCCTTTCCAAATACCCAAACAGCAACAGGGGCTGCTGAGGAGCCTGCAGGGAGGAGAACTGTGCATCAGGGCAGCACGGCTGAGAACCCCGGGTGGTGACCTCAGAAGCGTGATCTGGTACATCCGTGCCAGACTTCCCATCACACACGTGTTCCCTGTCTCCCGGCTGGGGCCCTGACTTCCTTCCTCTTTCCTCTGCCCAAGTTCGTTTCCTCAGGAAGAAAGGCCATTTACAATTCACATATGTATGTATGTTACAGAAAAGGGAAATGAGTGCTTCAGCAATTCATCAGCACATCAACACAGGTGAAGCAAATGAATGACAGCCAGATCAGGGACGTGGCCAGTTGGGCGTGGAGCCCCAGGTGGGAACAGTGCCATGGGCAACAAAGGAAAAAGGAGAGGAAGAGATGCTCCTTGTCACAGATCACAGGAAAGATGGGGGCTTCTGAATTTGCTTTGCAAAACTGTGAAACTCTTATTCTTAGATGTGATAAACAGCCTCAAATGTGTGATCACTGTCATTCACAAACAGATTCTGGAGCTAATTCAACTTTCATTTACAAGGAATATTTGAAACAAACAAAGAAACAACAGATAAATCTCAAAATTACCCAAAAGGGGGACTCCTTTACTGCATTCTCCCCAGGACGGGGCGGGGAGGGCAAGTGAGGACAGGCTGTGGATGGAATTTTAGTTTGTACTTCGCTCCTTCTCCACTTCAAATGCCTCCTTGGTGCCCAAGCTGTTCATTTGGCCTCCAGATTCTGTGAGAACTGGTGGAGACCCAGCACTAAGTTCTAGATCTCTGCATGTAATCAGCGCAAGAGGTTCCTTTCAGCCTCTCCTGGCACAGTCACGCCTGCACACCCTGGGGGTCCTTTCTCCAGGAGGCTGAGATGCTCCGCCTGCTGTACTCAGGGTTCTGTTCATCTGGGTCAGCAGCTAGTCTCTTTCATCTCTGGAGCTCAACCCTTGGTCCTGATACCCCAGCTTCTGCTTAAACTGACCCGATGCCCGTCCAAGTGCGCTCAGTGCCCAAAGTCTTCCTGGACAGCTGTCCACAGCTTCCACCCCCAACACAGCGGAAGGCAAAACCATTCTGGAACATCCTCCTATCTCACTGGAAGCATAAACCTCACGTGAAAATCTCATTTAGAGGCGTCCCTGGTGGCTCAGATGGTAAAGAATCTGCCTGCAATGCAGGAGACTTGGGTTCGATCCCTGGGTCGGAAAGATCCCCTGGAGGAGGGCATGGCAACCCACTCCAATATTCTTGCCTGGAGAATTCCATGGACAGAGGAGCCTGGGGGCTGGGGGTGGGGGGCTACAGTCCATGGGGTCACAAAGAGTCGGACACAATTGAGCGACTAACACTTCCACTATCTCATTTAGAAGGCTAGCTAAATAATTATTTATCAACTTCTGGCTTTTTGGCTGAAACTTGTTTAAAAACTAGAAAAAGTCAGGCCACTTGGGTTTAATTCTCCTGCTGAGTGGCGCTCTCCTCATCACCTTGGACAGGTCTTCCGAGTGAGGCAGGAGGCCCACACCCCATGAGCGGGATGGCCCTTGGCCAGGAGGGCGGTGTCTGCAGAGCAGGACGGCATGGGGTCCAGCTGGGGGAAGAGAGCTCAGTTGTCGGAGACTGTGTTGTGCTTGGGCCGTGAATGGATGGGCTTCCATTCTCTTGTCATCCGCAGGAGATTAAACTCTCTTTCAAAAAGCGCTGGGCACATGAGCAATTCCCTCTCCTCTGCCAGAACACGGCTGAGGCTCCTCTGAGCCTTCCTGTGGCCCGCGAGCTGCTGTCACCGTGTCCCCTGCGTTACATCGTGGCAGGTGCTGCTCGACTGACCGTGAGTATGTAGAGAACTCGCTGGGGTCGGAAGGCAAGCCCTGCGGTCGAACTGCAGGACACGGGGCCTCCGTAAAAACCTGGGGGAGCGCCCCTAACCAACTCGGTAGCGCATGTCCCAGAGGGGCCAGCAAAGGAGTCCTAAGTGAGGCCCACTCAGCGTCAGAATCGTCCTCCTGGACTCTCACCGTAACTGTTCCTTTCGGTGGGTTTGCTTGTGTGTTTTTTTTTTTTTTTTTCCTTTCTTTTTCTTAAACTCATTTTACAGATGTAGGGAACTGACACTCAGAGATTCCGAAACTTTGGAAGACTGTACCGCTGGTAACTGCTTTAGCTCAGGCGTGCATCAGGGTTTGAACGGCTCCGTTGTAACGATGCTGACTGTCTTCACGTTTACCGCGTGGTGATGCCTCGGCACTCGCTGTGCCCGACTCTGCGCATGAGCAGTCCGATGCTCCGCCTGCTGTACTCAGGGTTCTGTTCATCTGGGTCAGCAGCTAGTCTCTTTCATCTCTGGAGCTCAACCCTTGGTCCTGATACCCCAGCTTCTGCTTAAACTGACCCGATGCCCGTCCAAGTGCGCTCAGTGCCCAAAGTCTTCCTGGACAGCTGTCCACAGCTTCCACCCCCAACACAGCGGAAGGCAAAACCATTCTGGAACATCCTCCTATCTCACTGGAAGCATAAACCTCACGTGAAAATCTCATTTAGAGGCGTCCCTGGTGGCTCAGATGGTAAAGAATCTGCCTGCAATGCAGGAGACTTGGGTTCGATCCCTGGGTCGGAAAGATCCCCTGGAGGAGGGCATGGCAACCCACTCCAATATTCTTGCCTGGAGAATTCCATGGACAGAGGAGCCTGGGGGCTGGGGGTGGGGGGCTACAGTCCATGGGGTCACAAAGAGTCGGACACAATTGAGCGACTAACACTTCCACTATCTCATTTAGAAGGCTAGCTAAATAATTATTTATCAACTTCTGGCTTTTTGGCTGAAACTTGTTTAAAAACTAGAAAAAGTCAGGCCACTTGGGTTTAATTCTCCTGCTGAGTGGCGCTCTCCTCATCACCTTGGACAGGTCTTCCGAGTGAGGCAGGAGGCCCACACCCCATGAGCGGGATGGCCCTTGGCCAGGAGGGCGGTGTCTGCAGAGCAGGACGGCATGGGGTCCAGCTGGGGGAAGAGAGCTCAGTTGTCGGAGACTGTGTTGTGCTTGGGCCGTGAATGGATGGGCTTCCATTCTCTTGTCATCCGCAGGAGATTAAACTCTCTTTCAAAAAGCGCTGGGCACATGAGCAATTCCCTCTCCTCTGCCAGAACACGGCTGAGGCTCCTCTGAGCCTTCCTGTGGCCCGCGAGCTGCTGTCACCGTGTCCCCTGCGTTACATCGTGGCAGGTGCTGCTCGACTGACCGTGAGTATGTAGAGAACTCGCTGGGGTCGGAAGGCAAGCCCTGCGGTCGAACTGCAGGACACGGGGCCTCCGTAAAAACCTGGGGGAGCGCCCCTAACCAACTCGGTAGCGCATGTCCCAGAGGGGCCAGCAAAGGAGTCCTAAGTGAGGCCCACTCAGCGTCAGAATCGTCCTCCTGGACTCTCACCGTAACTGTTCCTTTCGGTGGGTTTGCTTGTGTGTTTTTTTTTTTTTTTTTCCTTTCTTTTTCTTAAACTCATTTTACAGATGTAGGGAACTGACACTCAGAGATTCCGAAACTTTGGAAGACTGTACCGCTGGTAACTGCTTTAGCTCAGGCGTGCATCAGGGTTTGAACGGCTCCGTTGTAACGATGCTGACTGTCTTCACGTTTACCGCGTGGTGATGCCTCGGCACTCGCTGTGCCCGACTCTGCGCATGAGCAGTCCGATGCTCCGCCTGCTGTACTCAGGGTTCTGTTCATCTGGGTCAGCAGCTAGTCTCTTTCATCTCTGGGGCTCAACCCTTGGTCCTGATACCCCAGCTTCTGCTTAAACTGACCCGATGCCTGTCCAAGTGCGCTCAGTGCCCGAAGTCTTCATGGACAGCTGTCCACAGCTTCCACCCCCAACACAGTGGAAGGTAAAACCATTCTGGAACATCCTCCTATCTCACTGGAAGCATAAACCTCACGTGAAAATCGCCTCTCACAGTCTCACAGAATCCCTGGGAAATCCCTGCCTCCCTCCAGATGTGAACCCTGGGGCAGTGTCCCCTAGAGCCTGCTGCCCTTGGACGTGACCCCAGTGCTCCAGACGAGACCTCCCAAATGCTACCTGACACCACTTTTGCTGACTTCCCCGTTACTCCGCATTTATCCTAGGAAAAGCCCAACATCCTGAGTGGGTCAGTTCAGTTCAGTCGCTCAGTCGTGTCCGACTCTTTGCAACCTAATGGACTGCAGCACGCCAGGCCTCCCTGTCCAGCACCAACTCCTGGAGCTTACTCGAAACCATGTTCAGCCAGTCGGTGATGCCATCCAATCATCTCATCCTCTGTCCTCCCCTTCTCCTCCCGCCTTCAATCTTCCCCAGCATCAGGGTCTTTTCAAATGAGTCAGCTCTTCGTATGAGGTGGCCAAAGGATTGGGACTGTCAGCTTCAGCATCAGTCCTTCCAGTGACTATTCAGGACTGATTTTCCCTGCCCATTTCCCTCCTCCCTCGTTGTCTGCTTGATTCACACTGCTCTGGCTCTTCCAGAACATGCCGCAGGACGTGGTCCAGCTGTTCCTCAGGCTTGGAAGCCCCTGGGGTCCTCAGAGACCCATGCATGGGGCACACCCCCCGCCTTGTCTCTGCTCACCGCCCCGTGTCCCTGATCAAACCCACCTCTCACGACAGTCACCCTAGCCACCTGCTCCCGTGCTGACACTCACCTTTCGGAAATGTCCCACCCCAAGGGGGCTGCCCCCTGCCCTCCTGCCCCCCGTCCTTCCCCAGAGTGACCAGCAGGCTCTCGTTCAGGGGCTGCACGCTACCCTGTGACATCTAGTCGGTCCACAGGCACAGCCGGTCATTTGTGTTCTGCCCACGGCCGCTGTCACGGGGCAGCCTCGGAGACCCCCGGCCTGCAGAGTCCACAGTGTGTCCTGTCTGGTGTAAACTGGGGCAGCCACCGTGGGAAACGATGGGGAGGGGCCTTAAAAAAATGAAAAACAGAACTACCATACGACCCAGCAATCCCACTCCTGGGTCAGTTCAGTTCAGTCGCTCAGTCTTGTCTGACTCTTTGTGACTGGGTACATATATTGGGAAGGGCTCAGCTTGTGGCTCAGCTGGTAAAGAATCTGCCTGCAGTGCGGGAAACCTGGGTTCTATCCCTGGGTTGGGAAGATCCCCTGGAGAAAGGACAGGCTGCCCACTCCAGTATTCTTGCGTGGAGAATTCCATGGACTGGATAGTCCATGGGGTCACAAAGAGTCAGACATGACTGAGTGACTTTCACTTTCACTTCATATGTTGGGAAAAAAGAAAAACACTAATTTGAAAAGAGACACAGACCCCAATGTTCATAGCAGTGTTATTTACAATCGCCAAGATGTGGAGCCACCTAAGTGTCCATCAACAGATGACTGGAATAAGATGGGGAATATATATGCAAAAGAATATTACTCAGCCATAAAAAGAATGAAATACTGCCATTTGTAGCAATGTGGATGGACCTAGAGAATATTATGCTTAGTGAAATAAGTCAGACAGAAAAAGACAAATACTACATGCTATCACTTGGGCTGCCCTGGGGCTCATCGGTGAAGAGTCTGCCTGCAGTGCAGGAGTCGCAGGAGACAGTTTCCATCCCTGGGTCTGGAAGATCCCCTGGAGGAGGGTATGGCAACCCACACCAGTATTCTTGTCTGGAGAATCCCAGGGACAGAGGAGCCTGGTGGGCTGCAGTCCACGGGGTCAGAGAGAGTCAGACACGACTGAGCGACTTAGCACGCATGCGTGCACATGCCATCACTTCTGTGTGGGTCTAAAAAATAATGCAGTTTTATACATGTATACACACACACACACACACACACACAAAACGGAAATAGACTCACAGACATAGAAAACGAGCATGGTTACCCAAGGGCAGCTGTGGGGCACAGATCAGGGGTATGGGATTGACAGATACAAATTACCATACACGACATATAAGCAATAAGGATATACCATATAAGACAAGAAATTATACCGAATATCTTATAATAACCTATAATGGAATAAAATCGGCAAAGATACTGAATTACCATGAAACAAACACAATATTGTATATTAAGTATACTTCAAAAAAAAATTTCCTGCCTAGTGTTAACAGGAAAAGTCTGCCAACTCTACTCTCACATCTGGATAATTTAATTATTTGTTAGTTTTTTTTTTCTTGAACTGTTTCCCTGGGTAGAATGTAAACTCATGAGGGCAGGGATCGTGTCCCTTTTGATCAGACCTAGAAGGGGGACAGCACCCAATATACATCTGTCCTTCAGTGTGCGAATGAGGCCAGGTCGTCACAGACACGTGCAGATCACGCTAGTGAGCAGCCGGTCAGCTCTGGAGTCCACATTCAAATCCAGAGGGACAACAGAAATCGGCCCTAGTCCTAATTAGCAACCCCCCTCCCCGGCGCCCACCCCCGACACCCCCGGTCTCCGCCCCTCTCCACTGCCTGCTGCTTCACAAGAGACACGCTCTCTCTGTTAGCTCCTAACATTCGGATAGGAAAAAATCTGTGCCATCAGCTCTTAATCTTATTAAAAATCAGCAAGAAGGAATGATTTGGACTTCCACCGTGGTCCAGAGGTGAAGAATCTGCCCGCCAGGGCAGCAGATGCTGGTTCGATCCCTGGTTGGGGAAGATCCTCAACGAGTCTTGGAGCAACTAAGCCCACACACCACAACTACCGAGCCTGCACCCCAGAGCCCGTGTTCTGCCACAGGAGAAACCACCGCAGGGAGAAGCCTGCTCGCTGCAACCATGACCCAGAGCGGCCCCAAATAAACACATCTTTAAAAAAGGAAGAATGACTTCTGTTTCTGACTTGAAGGTGGACCGATTGCTTCTAGACACGTCCTGGAAACAGAGCTCTTCTCGTCATCCTACTGGAAGACATCAAAGGCGTCGCGGGGTCTGGCTGAGTGTTTGGACCAAGCGTGTATTTCTTTATGTTGTGGCCATCATGCCCAGCCATCACCTCCTGCATGGGGCCTTTCCTCTTTGAAGACCACTCCCTGCCCCCACCCCCAAGATGTCCGGCAAGTGCTGGAAACCAGCTCTGCAGAAGAAGTAGCCAAGGCTTTGGGATGAGGTCACCAAGGAAGAGGAGAAGGGAGATGGAGGAAGGAGTTGGGGGAGATGGCGTCGGGGAAGGGCTGTGAGGTGTGGTCACGCTCTCACTGTGAGCTGGAGGGCAGACGGCCCATCGCTCACCTCCGGACCCGGGCTAGAGCAGGGACAGGACTTGTCTGTGTATCCAGAGGTTAGGCGACCACTTCCTGATCGCCTGAAATAGCCATCCTGTGGCTTTATGGCCAGACTTCATGGATTTTACTCCTTGCCTTAAAGTGTGTAAATTTACCTGCCCGGACCACTTGGAATGAGATCTGTATCTTGAGAAGGGGAAGAGAGGAACTTTCCTGGTGGTCCTGTGGCTCAGACCCCCTGTTCCCAAAGCAGGGGGCCTGGGTTCGATCCCTGCTTGATCAAGGAACGAGATCCTGCATGCTGAAACAAAGACTGAAGATCCCGAGTGCCACAGCTAAGAGCTGGTACAGCCACATCCACAAGGAAGGGAAGAGAAAAAGAACCCATGTTTGTTCCTCACGAGGACTTGGGCTGGGGGTGACACATCGACTGTTTCCTATAATCAGCGTGAGAGTCCTGCAAGTCACACAGCTTCCAGATGAGAAAATTTGGATTAAACGACTTTCACAGTGTGTGGGAGATTGGGGTTGTCAGTTACTCACTGGTTCCCTCCTTAGTCCCAGAGTCAGTGACCCATGCCCCAAACAGTGACACTGGGGAACTGCAGACCAACTTCAGGACCCAGGTGGGCCCGAACCCCCGGTCCAGCGTGTTCTTCCCCTGCTCCATGCCCCCCGGGATGCTGTCATAGCCTGGTTCTCCTACTGTGAGCTCAGCGTCATCGTCCCTGGACTTACTCCAACCAAAGCTTCCAGGATGAGCCGAGCTGCATGGTAAGCGGACAATACATCTAGAAAAGGCATCACTGCATCTCGATAAAAATATTTACATAACAAAGTTACAGAAAGGGGAAATTTACTTTGGAAATAGTAATATGCAATGAGCTAGACAAATAGTGTGTTTGGAGCGGTCTCTGCCAGCCTGTCATATCCACGTAAAGCAGAAAAACAGGTGACTCAAGCCAGACGTTTTTACTTGGCACTTGAACTAAATCACGTTGAACAGCTCTTGTCAGCCTATTTTTATGGGGAAAAAACACACAATTTTGGAGGAGAAAAGGGAACTCTTTGTACCAGAGAGTAAATTTGTCTATATTCCTGGAACTGTCTGTACATGGTTTTTGCTTGTAAATTCCAGTGTTGGCTCTTTGGTCCCTGAAATCAAAACATTTGACATTATTTTTGGGTCCATATACAGGCAAGTGGGTTTCCCACGTGGCTCAGTGGGTAAAACATCTGCCTGCGATGCAGGAGACACAGGCAGATTCGAGTTTAATCCCTGGGTTGGGAAATCCCCTGGAGGAGGGCATTGGAACCCACTCCAGTATTCTTGCCTGGAGAATCCTATGGACAGAGGAGCCTGGAGGGCTGCAGTCCATGGGGTCACAAAGACACAGCCGAAGCAACTGAGCAAGAATGCATACAAACAAACAGGCAAGGGCTAGCGGTAGCTCTTCTCAGTAAAGAAATACTCTCATCACAAACCAGTAGGTGGCACTGTTCACTTATCATAGACCCTACTGCAGCGCCGAGGCAATTGCTAAAATAATAAGCATGTTTTCTGGAAATAAAATAACCAGTAAGAGCTGGGAAAGGATTACTTTCTTTCACAGGTGTCTCCAAATCAAAGCTGAAGCATGAACAACAATTCACTCTTTGTATGGCCTCCCACGTAGTATTTTCTTCTAAAACTTTAGCACCGTTGTTAAGAATTCCTTCTAAGCCATGTTTGTAGCTCAGATCTAAATGCCTGACCCCTTAAACATCTAGTGGTTGATTCTGCTTATAAAGTACATTGGCATTTTCAGATACAGGCCATGGAGCTTTCTAGTATTTCAGCATGAATCAGAAAATGATACCTACTGTTGCCGACTTAGAAACACACAAAAAACAACCACGGGTCCTTAGAATACTCTGGCCACCTGATGCAAAGAGCAGACTCATTGGAACAGACCCTGATGCTGGGAAAGATTGAGGGCAGGAGGAGAAGGGGACGACAGAGATGAGATGGTTGGATGGCATCACCGACTCAATGGACATGATTTTGAGCAACTCTGGGAAACAGTGAAGAACAGGGAAGCTTGGCATGTTGCAGTTCGTGGGGTTGCAAAGAGTTGGACACGACTTAGTGACAGAACAACAATACCTTAGCAATGAAACATTAAAGCAAGTCTCTAAAAATATCTTAAATGCTAACACATCATTTTCACCAGGGGTACAGAATTATATATTCACACATTCAGTGCTCAATAAATATGTATGTAATGAAAGAGAGTAACTGTGATCCTTTACGGGCATAATGCATTGGACACGCTTTGTACCCATGTCTCACTTAGTTCCCTCTTTTAGAGACCTATTTTTGCGCTTCCCAGGTGGCGCAGTGGTGAAGAATCCACCTGCCGATGACCCAGACACAAGGGATGCAAGTGTGATCCCTGGGTCAGGAAGATCCCCTGGAGGAGGAAATGGCACCCCATTCCAGTATTCTTGCCTGGAGAATCCCATGGACAGAGGAACCTGGTGGGCTACAGTCCACGGGATTGCAAAGAGTCAGACACGACTTAGGGACTAAACAACAGCAGCAAGGGGGCTTTCAGAAATCTGAAAAGATGGAATAAAGAGAAGGTCAAATGGCCTTCCTTTGGGAAGTGAGGGTGGATTAGCAATAACTGTCCAAGTCCAAGGACAACAGAGTTGTCTCCCTGTGTACCACCAGGGGGAGTGTCACAGAAGAGTCTGGAAGGGAATGGGGTTTCACCCCTGCCCTGAACCACGAGGACAGCTACCACTGTTGCCCACCGTGCTAGGCACTGGGCCTTCTGTTTTTTCTGTTTTACCACACTAAGTAATGTGCCAAAGTATTTGTGATTTTCCTCAGTCCTATGGAGTTTGTTTCTCTGAAATGCCTGTTCTTTGCTAGCTTTCATTTTGTACCTGAACCATTGAAGACAGTAGCTGGAGAAAGCAAGAGGCATAGAGAAAGAAGTGCCTCCTTTGCTTTGGGTCTTTAGGTGAGGATGAACCAAAATAGCTGGAAATCCATCTGGTGAGCCTTTACTCTGCAGGCAGCCCCGGGGAAGTTGGGGGCTCTCTTCCACCACAAGCAGGAATGTCAAGGCATTACTCACTGCTATTTTGAATCAATACTCACAAGGACACTGAAGTGTTCACCTAGACGTTCACTTAAACACACTGAATTCTCGACATATATGAAGATACTTCAAACAGCAAAAAGAATCAGTCTTTTCTAAACAATGAACTGGTAGGTATAGAATTTCTATCCAAAACTTGCAGAAAAGTGGTTAGAAGAGAGTCAAGTATTGGCAGTTAAGCCTGGAGTTTCACCACTTTCTGGGTCATAACCATTGCTCCGAGCCCACGCAGTAATTACGTTCACTAAAATTAAGAAGGATCAGCCTGAGGGTGCTTAGAGAGTACTTTGTAAGTTCTACTGATGACATTCCCTTTTCCTTAACAAAGGAACACAGAAGACCTTTGAGATCACAGGAGAAGGCTACATTTACCTCTTGGTCCTGTTACCAAAGCTGGTTATTGTACGCTGTTCTACAGGAACCATATTAGATAATCAGAAAAAAAGGTAAAAGGTGCATGAAATTAACACAAGAATTTATGTGGAGGGTCTACACAGAACAAATCACACAAAGAGTAGAGACGTGAGCTAACATTTTAAATATGTTTTTTGAAATTATAGATGATCTGGTTTATTCTGGGTTCAGTATATTAGTCAGGTTTAACGTCAGTGGTGGTGAAAAGATTTTTGTTATATTCTCAGCCAAAAGAGTGGATGTGATAATGGACAAAGAATTAGAATTTAGTGAATTTTAGGAGTAAAGAGTTTCGATAAAAAAGAAGGACAGATTCTTTGGACTCCTAATACAGGGCTGCCGTTAATAGTTGCACTGTGGAAACATATACAGTGAAGAACAATACCTTTAGGTTTTACCACAAGAAATCACTTGTGATAACTTGTGAGGGATCCACAGCAAAGATAACAAGCAATGATTCCAACTTATTTCAGCAGTTGAAGGCGAAAACAATAGCAACCCAAAACAAAAAAAAACTCCAGGAAAACAAAAATAAAAGTAAAATTCCAAGAATGCTAACTTTATGCCTTTCTCCTTTCTTTATTGGACTAATATCTGTATTCTTCTATGTAGTTCTTCTGTTTATATTCCATTTTCTTGTTTCTTTATTCCTTTCTCTATATTCAAAGAATTAAGGCAACGGAAGAAATTTAAGGAGAAGAAAGAAGGAAAAAAAACTGTCCTGGAGGCAAATGACACATTTTTAAATTGGCCTCTGCCTCTAGACGGGTAATTTCCAAATGAGGAGTCATGCTCTGGCCCTGTGTTCCAGACGTCCATAAATAGATGGGGATGATGCCAGCGACGGTCCTCTTTCAGTGGAGCAGGCATCGGCTGCCACATCACTCACAGCCCGTGGACCAAAATATGAGACAAGCTGGGCATGCGATCAGACTTTCTGTTTGTGTCTTTTAGAAAGTATTTATACTTCCTGTAAATCCACTCACTTCTCAGTATCGTATTAAGTGAAAAATGCACTGACAACGGAAGACCTTGATCCATCAAGAGCCGCGGTGCCTCAGGACGGCCCTGACAGCTGCAATGGGCTCGGGGACATCAGCATCCTCAATTTAGGACATCCGGGCAGGGGTCTGCCTTGCCTTCCTCATCTGGGAAGATGTCCGTCTTTCTTGACCAGCATCTGAAGGGTCGTCCTCACGCCCTTACTTCACTGTCCCACGCGCAGGGTGTCAGCATCGCGTGGAGAAGAGCTGACAGATGCTGTGGGACTCCCAGCTCACTTGTGAGCAGGGAGGGGAGGACTCTGCTTTACTTATGCAGTGTAACCGTCTGAGTTTTACTTGGGAAACCTAGTACCCTTATCTGGGCTTCCTAGGTGGCGCTGGTGGTAAAGAAAGTGAAAGTGAACGTCGCTCAGTTGTGTCTGACTCTTGGCAACCCCATGGACTGCACTGTCCATGGAAATCTCCAGGCCAGGATACTGGACTGGGTAGCCTTTCCCTTCTCCAGGGGAATCTTCTCAACTTGGGGATCGAACCCAGGTCTCCTGCATTGCAGGTGGATTCTTCACCAGCTGACCCACAAGGGAAGCCCTCACCTGCTAATGCAGGATATGTAAGGGACACGGGTTCAATCCCTGGGTCAGGACGATCCCCTGGAGGAGGGCATGGCACCCCACTCCAGTATTCTTGCCTGGAGAATCCCATGGACAGAGGAGCCTGGCGGGCTACAGTCCATACGGTCGCACAGAGTCAGACACGACCGAAGCAAGTTAGCACACAGGCACGTAGGTTTATGCATGTGTGAAGAATCCTTAACCTGAATGGGGGTGGCCTGTGTTTGCCAAGCCCTGGAATGAGGATGACAAAGTACATCTTAAAAGGCCTTGATGTGGGGCCAGTGACAAACAAAACATCGATAGACTTAGATTGCTTGTCACTCCCAGGCGGGGGTTTATCGAGTTTCCTGGCCTCATTTTAAAGTTGGCTCTTTAGAGATGCCTTCTCTGAGCACTCTCACTGGGGCAGACCCCTCCCCAGGTCCCCACCGCCCACCAGCCTGTCTCACTGCCTCCTGTGTGACCCCCTCAGAGGACTTGGCCTGCCACCCTCTGTCTGCAGCAGGGCCGGCGCTGCGTCTGGGTTCTATAATTGTGTATCTGTTGGCTGGAAAGTTCCATGGACAGGCAGTGCTGAATCGATACCAGCTGAATGAATGAAGTCGATTTTCATGATTAAGTTTCTGGGTTTTTTAAAGAGTCTCCAGACTAGATGTGCACGAGCCAAGGGTGTTTTTGAGAAAACATGAAGAGCGTGTGTGGACTGGGGTCACGCGAGTGGGAGCCAGCGTGCAGTTATTCACTCAACCTCAGACAGTAGTTCCAGCCCAAGGTCACACCCCGTACCGACAAGGGGAGTGGAGACTTTGGAGAGGATTTAGACGGGTCCGCTGAGAATAATCAAAGTGTGGGAGGAATTAAGGTAACTATGAATGAATATTGGGCTTTCCTGGTGGCTCAGATGGTAAATAATCTTGCCTGCAGTTCAATCCCTGGGTCAGGAAGATTCCCTGGAGAAGGAAATGGCCACCCACTCCAGTATTCTTGCCTGGGAAATCCCATGGACAGAGGAGCCTGTACAGTCCACAGGGTTGCAAAGAGTCGGACATGACTTAGTGACTAAACAACAACAACTTTAAAAATGTAACAGTGAATTTTCAGCTTCATCAGAGGCAAGTTTTAAGTAAGTGATGCCTGAGGGTTTCTTCTATTTCTGTGAATTTCTATGGAGAAAACAATGTTTATCAAGAACTTAAGCACTGAGCTGGGCCTTTCTCTCTCTTTCTCTCTGGTACATGCGCGTGCACACACACACACACACTTTAACATGGAGGAAACTGCATCGCAGAGCAGTTGGTTTAACTATTTCACATTGCTAGGAGGTGGCAGAGCGGCTGGGATCGAAACATTGGCTGCTCTGACTGTAGAACCCAGAGTCTTTCCACTGAACTGTGTCAGAGAACAGAGCGTGGAGAGGTGGCCTTGCGGCTCTGTGTTCCATGACTTCACTCTCTTCTGCATCAAAGCGTGGCCTCTGCAGTGTTACCACTACATTAGAACGGTATCGCTGCATACGTTTACAGCCGAGATGGAAGTTTACAGCGCTTGTTGGCTCTGTCCACCACGGTCCCTCCCGACGAGGCTGATGGAAGAGGCGTCAGGTGAGCTGCGGGGAGAGGGGGCTTAGGCCTGTGGTTCAATGTATATCCACAGCTGGTCTCCAAGTTTCCCATCGCCCTCCTCTCTTGAGGTCAGAGCCCTCAGCCTATTCACTTTTCAACTTTGATGCACCAGATCAAGGCCCCAGGCCCCAGGCTGCTCCCCATCAAACATGCCAAAGGCAGCTCACAGCTCTCCAGTGAGGGGTCTTCTCCTGGGAGTCAAGATTGCAATGGCATTTGGGGTGATCAGGTTCATAGAGAATTACAAGGAGACTAATTTGTCCAATTGCTCAGTTTCATGCTTTGTAAAATACAGTCTGATGTATAACAGATTAGACCCATTGCCAGCTCATGGATCCCACCCCCCACCACCCCATTCACAAGGCACTTGTGTTCTTCGGAAGACAGGCATTTTTAAATCCTTCATGTGGGGGCCCAGGACTTCCATGAGGTAGAGTGGGGTCTGTCCCACCATCCTTCTAAGACAAGTCCCACGTCAGTTCCCAGAGTGGGAGTAGTGACAGTGATGTGTTTCAAGTCTGCTTTTGGATGTTGGATGTTAAGGGGGACTACTGAGGAGGAGTGATAGCCGTCCAGTTAATTAATGCAGAGTTTGAACACAAAACTGTAGGAATGTAAAACTAATGTGAGCCAGGAGGGAAAAATGGATATACAAAATAAAAAGAGGAAGAGGAGAAGAGATTGTTAATGAGGAAGAAAGGAAATAAAATGCCCACTGCCTCTGAATATCCAAGGTGAAGTGCTCAAGGACCTTAGTAGTTATGTCATTACACATTGTCATGGAGCTGACACTGTATTAGTGCTTTAAATAAATTACCTTGCTGAATCCTCAGATATGCAGATGATACCACTCTAATGACAAAAAGTGAAGAGGAACTAGAGAACCTCTTTTGAGGGTGAAGGAGGAGAGTGAAAAAGCGGGCTTGAAACTCAACATTCACAAAACTAAGATCATGGCATCCGGTCCCATCACTTCATGGCAGACAGAAGGAGAAAATACGGAAGCAGGGACAGATTTCATTTTCTTGGGCTCCAGAATCACTGTGGATGGTGACTGCAGCCATTGAATGAAAAGACGCTTGCTCTCTGGAAGGAAAGCTATGACCAACCTAGACAGCATATTAAAGAGCAGAGACATTACTTTGCCAAGAAAGGTCCGTCTAGTCAAGGCTCTGGTTTTTCCAGTGGTCATGTATGGATGTGAGAGCTGGACTATAAAGAAAGCTGAGTGCAGAAGAATTGATGCTTCTGAACTGTGGTGTTGGAGAAGGCTCTTGAGAGTCTATTGGACTGCAAGGAGATCCAACCAGTCCATCCTAAAGGACATCAGTCCTGAATATTTATTGGAAGGACTGATGCTGAAGCTGAAACTCCAATACTTTGGCCACCTGATGCAAAGAACTGAGTCACTGGAAAAGGCCCAGAGGCGGGGAAAGATTGAAGACAGGGGTAGAAGGGGATAACAGAGGATGAGATGGTTAGATAGCATCACCGACTCAATGGAAATGAGTTTGAGCAAACTCCAGGGAAGCTTGGTGTGCTGCAGTCCATGGGGTCACAAAGAGTTGGACAAACAACAAATACTTAGAGACACTTGCTCCTTAGGAGGAAAGCTATGACAAACCTAGGCAGTGTATTAAAAAGCAGAGACATCACTTTGCCAACAAAGATCTATACAGTGAAAGCTATGCTTTTTCCAGTAGTCATGTATAGATGTGAGAGTTGGACCATAAGGAAGGTTGAGTGCTGAAGAATTGATGCTTTCGAATTGCGGTGCTGGAGAAGACTCTTGAAAGTCTCCTAGACTGCAAGGAGATCAAATCAGTCAATCTTAAAGGAAATCAACCATGAATATTCATTGGAAGGACTGATGCTGAAGCTGAAGCTCTAATACTTTGGCCACCTGATGGGAAGAGCTGACTCACTGGAAAAGACCCTGATGCTGGGAAAGATTGAGGGCAGGAGGAGAGGGGGGTGACAGAGGATGAGATGGTTGGATGACATCATCGACTCAATGGACAAGAATTTGAGCAAACTCGGGGAGATATAAAGGACAGAGAGGCCCGGGGTGCTGCAGTCCACGGGGTCCTAAGGAATCGGACATGACTGAGCGACTGAACAACAGTCTCCACACTCACTCCTAGGGAAGAATCAGCCCGAAAGACATTTTGAACAACTGAAGTAGCTCATTCCCTTGAACATAACACACATTTTCAGGGACTACCAAATTTTTACTGGAGTGTTAGATCAAATCTGCCGATAAAAATTTTATGCGATTCCTTTTAGGCTTGGTGTGCATTATTTAACAAGGTAGTTAAAGCCCACATTATTTTAAATCACCTAATGAAATATTTATTCGAAGTAAAGTCAATACTCATCATATTTCATATTATAAAGTGTTTACTATTTCCACCTCCTATTAACAAAAATTAAAATTATATGCCGGTTGCTGAGTCAGACATCTTTCTCTCTCTATATATGCATGCACATACTCACATACTTCTACTTTAACTGTGCAGAAAAATTTTGACCATTAATAAAAATCATTTCTGAATTATTGCACATGACTCTTGCTTAATTATTCACAGCCGCCCAACACCAGAATGCACTTACTATATGCACAAACAGGCAGCAGCAAGTCTCCAGGCTATCCTTGCTTCCTGAATAATAACTTCAGCTACATATAGTATTCTTTTATTACACACTAATCACAAGGAGAGATAGATTTATTTTTGTTTTTAAACATTATGAAATGGGTTCTGTATCATTTTAACCCTGATTTTCATAACCACCTTGCAAGGTGGATATCTGTTTTTAGTGACATTTACAGTATTCCTTGAAATTCATACGTTTACTTGCATTGAAAAATACATCTGGTTTTCTGATTTTGTTGATTGGTTTGACGATGAGGACTGAGCTTGCTAATTACTTTTATTAAGAGATATTTTATTGGCAAAGGTGTATTGGAATAATGATATTTAAATTTTTAAAAATATTTTTTAAATATATTAAACAAAGGGTTTCTTAACTTACAAAATAAAGGTATAATTGATAGTTACTTGGTAGAACTTCATAAAGCCTTATGGTATACTTCCCAGAAACTGAAAAAAAAAAACAAAAAAACAAACTACCACGCTGACTGGGTAACAAACAAATTCTTTTTTTCCCTAATTCCTTGCTTCCGAAAATTTTGAAAATTAAAATAACTTCTGACAATAGATCACTATGTGATTTTTGGGCATATAACTGCAAATAAATTTTTTAAAAATGAAATTATATTCTTAGAAAAAGATGCCCTCCATTATAACCTAATTATAGAAACAAAGTTCTTTAGTGCCTACATTAATAAAAATTAAAGAGAAAGAATTCATATTGAACCCCTCCTCATTCTAGTAGCCAGTAAAATATATTCATAACATCTCATTAAGGCATGCATTACCATCAACATTTTACTTATTGTTTAACAAATATTCAACAAAATTTATAATATATTTTTGCTTTTGATTAATTGTATAAAATCAATCATTTTAATGATAACTTGAAAACATTAATACTTAGAAACTCACATCTCTTAAGAAATTAAGTATTCAAAAAATTACATATTTTGTAACAGAGATATATACTAGGTGATCAATAAAAGATTTTTAAACATGAAAGCAAATTGCATCACAGACCGAGGGAAATGGAGTGGAAATACCAGGAGTAAAAGACAGGACACAAACTCCCCACTGGTAAAGAGAAAGCTGCTTGTGTATTTAGAAAATGAATGATGTTATACACCCATGGCTGATTCATGTCATTGTATGGCAAAATCCACTACAATATTATAAAGTAATTAGCCTCCAATTAAAATAAATAAATTAATCTAAAAAAAGGAAATGATGTAAATAAATATCAAATCCCTATACCTGTGGCATCTATGCCATTCATTTAAAAGAGTCCTATTTCACTTCTTGAAAATAAAAAACTAGCAATTTCACTTTTTGTACATATTTACATTTAGGAACAATTTTATAGATCAAATAAAAAACTTGTGAGGAGGTATATGGTTTTTAAAACATGGTTGGGGGTATATCTGACTCTTTGTGACCCTGCCAGGCTCCACTGTTCATGGGATTCTCCAGGCAAGAATACAGGAGTGGGTAGCCATGCCCTCCTCCAGGGGGTCGTCCCGACCCAGGGATCGAACCTGGGTCTCCTGTATTGCAGGCGGATTCTCTACTGTCTGAGCCACCAGGGAAGCCCTTTTGGGGGTATACAGGGAAAGCGATTTGGATGCACTATTTTGTGAATAAACCTTCTCTCCACTTGCTGTTTTGGTCAAGGGATGGTGCTAGTTTACTCTTCCAGCTGGTCATATAGCATTGGAAGATGACTTCAGTTCAGTTTAGCTGCTCAGTCGTGTCTGACTCTTTGTGACTCCATGGACTGCAGCACGCCAGGCCTCCCTGTCCATCACCAACTCCTGGAGCTCACCCAAAGTCATGTCCACTGAGGCGGTGATGCCATCCAACCATCTCATCCTCTATTGTCCCCTTCTCCCGCCCTCGATCTTTCCCAGCATCTGGGTTTTTTCAAATGAGTCAGTTCTTTGCATCAGGTGGCCAAAGTATTGGAGTGTTAGCTTCAGAATCAGTCCTTTCAATGAACACTCAGGACTGATCTCCTTTAGGATGGACTGGTTGGATCTCCTTGCAGTCCAAGAGACTCTCAAGAGTCTTCTCCAACACCACAGTTCAAAAGCATCAATTCTTTGGCGCTCAGCTTTCTTTATAGTCCAAGCCTCACATCCACACATGACTACTGGAAAAACCATAGCCTTGACTAGATGGACCTTCATTGGCAAAGTAATGTCTCTGCTTTTTAATATGCAGTCTAGGTTGGTCATAGCTTTTTTCCAAGGAGCAAGCATCTTTTAATTTCATGGCTGCAGTCACGTCTGCAGTGATTTTGGAGCTCCCAGAAATAAAGCCTGTCACTGTTTCCCCATCTATTTGCCTTGAAGTGATGGGACAGGATGCTGTGATCTTAGCTCTGTGAGTGCTGAGCTTTCAGCCACCCTTCCCTCTCCTCTCTCACTCTCGTTGAGAGGCTCTCCTCAGCTTACCTGAGATGTCCTGTGCTCTCTTTTCCCTCTGGCTGTTGTCCCAGGCGGTGTCTGCTGTGCAGGGCGGGGGGCTGGCCCCTGCCTGCTGCTAGGTACCCACCTCCCTGCTTTTCTGCATCTCCCCTACTTTCCTCTGGTGTCAGAGCCTCCGAAGCCACAGGAGCTGGGCACGGCCTCTCTGGGGCTGGGGTGTGTGCCCCCACACAACTGTAACACAGACTGTTCTAGAACACACACTGTGGGGCCTGGGTTTTGCTGCCCGTGTAACTGCTGAGCAAGTCACCTCTCCCTGAACCCTAGCATTCTCATCTGCCAAGCAAGGATTTGCCGACCTTCAGCCTGTCTCCTGAGGGCTCCTACTGACCTGGGAACCGGGAGCTCTTTGAAAATGCGAACCCGTTACTGGACACAAAATCTCCAACTGCCTCTTAGATTGCTTGGCATGTGGAAATAAACTCAGTAGCATTTTGCTTTCCATTGACAGATGCATCTTTAACAATAAAAAATGTACAACCAGAAAGAACCACGAGTCTGGCAAACACCCACCGCCGGTAGCAAGGTCTCTGTTTCTGGGAGGGGGGGGAGGGCGGGGGGGCCAGGGGGGGGGGGCGATCATGGGGTGAGGCCTGGCTTCCCAGGGGCAATGTGCAGACAGCCCTCCTCCTTCCATCCTCCCATCCAGAATGTTCTCTCGCTCCCCTGCGCTTGTGACAAAGAAATATAACCTTCGGCCAATTGCATTTTTTTGTTCCACTGGTAACTAGGTTAATGTGACCTGACAGGGCTGGATGGGACGGAACTGGAAGAAATAATTTCTATACTTCTGTGCAGCTCCATGTGACAGAGGTGAACTGAGTAGAATACAAAGGTTTGGGAAAAAGAGGTATTAGTTCACCAGTAAAAGACGTTGCGGGATAATATCTTACAAGCCACCTTTTGAATGTATATTCTCTGTGATTACGTTCCCACTGACCTAAAAATTCCCAGAGCTGTTGTGCTTGTTTGTCTCCCTCCCTGCTTTTCAGACACACTGCCTGATTTGTGATAATCCCTAACACCAGCGATTAGTAGGCAAGTAAATGAAATAATTTTGTTCATGTAGTTTTATAAAGAGTGCTAAGTTCCCATTTTGTACAAAGAGGTTTAGAAATACTACTATTTCTAAAAATTAATTTTTAAAATAAAGTGTTACTCTTTTGTTTTTTCTTGAGTTTTTTAAAACTGAAGTACAGTTGATGTAAAATACTGTTTAAATTACAGTCATCTGTAATTGCTATATTATTAATATAGCAATTCACACTTTTTTTTAAAGATTATACTCCATTTACAGTTCTTATAAAATATTGGCTATATTCTTGGGTTGTACAGTATATCCTTATAGCTTACAAAGGACAGTGTATACCTCTTAATCCTCTACCTCTATATAGACCCTCCCCCTTCCCTCTCCCTACTGGTAACCACTACTTCGTCCTCTACATCTATGAGCCTGCTTCTTCTTTGTTATTTTCATTGTTTGTTTCAGCTTTTAGACTCCACATATAAGTGGTATCATATAGTATTTGTCTTTCTCTGACCTATTTCACTTTGCATAATGCCCTCCAAGTCTATCCATATTGCAGCAAAACGGCAAGATTTCATTCTTTAGTATGGCTGAATAGTATTATATTGTGATGTGATATAAAACACCTTCTTTATCCTAAGATGTGTTGCTTTTAGATAACAGTATGGGCCTCACTGCTATTCCCCTACTTTCATTGAAGAAAGGGAGCTTCAGAGATGCTGAGAGACGAGCAAAGTCTCAGTGTGTTCATTACCCTTTCAGAAATCTGAACACCCTTCTAGATTTCTCTGGCTTCAGAGCTCTTTTGGTTTTTTTTCTGTATTACACTTCCTGTATCAGGAACGATATTTAAATTAAACTGGAATGTAAAATACAGTTACTTTTCCAGGCAGATGAATGTATTTCTGGATTTATTTATTTTTAAAGAAAACCCATCTCGACATGAAAATGCATCGCCTTCCCATTGCTGGTGTGTGGAGGTGTGCTGGGGGCGGGGTGTGTTGACCCCTCCTCCCTGCAGTGCCTGCTCGGATGGAGGCGAGGAGGGCGGCGAGGAGGGCGGCGAGGAGGGCAGCGGGTAGGACGGGTTGTGTGTGGTCCAGCATCCTTGGGTTTCATTCTCTGAAGTGGAGAGGAAGGAGCAGCCCATAGAGCCACGATATTCTAGAAGCTTCCTAACCACTCTCTGTACAAAGTGGAGATTCTTTTAAGGGCAAGGAATGTCTTTTTAGAGTTGCAAGTGTTCCTTAGAAGGGCTGCATTTTTGGTGAGCAGTGACTTCCTGGTGAGGAGGCATGGCTACCCACTCCAGTATTCTTGCCTGGAGAATCCCAAGGACAGAGGAGCCTGGTGGACTACAGTCCATGGAGTCACAGAGAGTCAGACGCGACTCAGTGACTCAGCAGCAGCAGCAGCAGCAGCAGACTTCTTGGTAGGAAGGATCCACGAGATGTTTAGGTGAACGGCTGTGATTTGGAAGTGAGGGAGATAGGAGGATTCAAGATCTATGGGAAAGTGGGTCAAGCCCACAGCTGCTCTAACCTGACCCCTGGCTGGTTCTCGGTATCCCTGATTCCCTGTGGGCCTCTCTGTGCCCAGGGCACCTGGATCAGGAGCAATTTCTCAGGCCTTCTGGGCATTAAAATGTCTGTCTCTGTAAAAACAAATTTCATTGCCCAAAATGGCCTTGCTTCTCTCTCTAACCTAGCCGGTGTGGGGGAGAGAGGGGACTTGGGCCTACTGGAGTCAGCCTTGGCAGGGCCTTCGATCTCCAGGGCCCTCGGGCTCCGCGGGCACGTGGTGGAGGCCTGTGAGCTTGGAGGCAGAGATAGCCATGGTGCTGATGTCATGGACAGCAGCTGAACAGACACTCTGGGGACTGAAGTACAGGGCGCCTGGGAGAGAGTCTTCCTTAGGCTTTTTAGATCAGCAGCATCAAAGACTGTAACACACCTGCATTGGGACTGTCTGTCTATGAAAAGCAAGCATTGTAATCGTGACATCATATATTAATGTGTCAACAAGATGAAAACTAAAACAATGATTTCCTCAAAATATTAGCGTTATGTGTACTAGGTAAGTAAGTGTTAGTCGCTCAGTTGTGCCCAACTCTTTGCGACCCCATGGATTGCAGCCCACCAAGCTCCTCTGTCCATGAGATTTTTCCAGGCGAGGATACTGGAGTGGGTTGCCATATGTCTACTAACTTCATCTACATTAAGCTCATCTGTGGGTCAGAAATAAGCATCATCTGTATCTGACAGCATATTCTGGGAGTGATTGTTACATGAATATTCAATAAACAATGTTTTTTCCCCCAAAGGAATACTAGTATAACTACGCAATGCTGGTCGCTGTGACTACTTGGTCAGTAAACATGGGTTTATTCCTCCTGTAATGGGTGAAGTTATTTCATGGGCCTCGGTCTGTCCAGATACTTCTAAACACAGAGCTGTGAAGATGCATGAAGTCAGGGTGGCAATGTCTGAGGCTGGGATATGACACTTTTTGAGTCAGGGTGCGGTGGAGAGTGTGCGATGCATCACTTGAACATCCACACAGGGAGGTGGGCTGTGCTGAGAGTTTCACCACTGAATGGAATAGTGTTTCTACTTTGTTACAAACTCACTAACGTGGGGAAACACATTAAACCTAATATACAGCATGTAGGGTAGAAGGCACACTTTATACATGTAGGATTTCTTACTGCCATTCTCCCAGGAAGGGAAAAAAGGGGAATAGAATACGTTCAAATGCAGGGCTGGTATAGAAACAGAGAGAGAAAGGACAGAGAAAAAAATAAATGATGGATGTTTTCAAAGGATTGCTTAATTGTAAAGTATTAGTCACTCAGTCGTGCCCGACTCTTTGGGATCCCACAGACTATAGCCCGCCAGGCAAGACTACTGAAGTGGGTTGCCATTCCCTTCTCCAGGGGATTTTCCCAACCCAGGGATTGAACCCAGGTCTCCTGTATTGCAGGAAGATTCTTTACCATCTGAACCACCAGGGAAGCCCCACTGTAAAGTGCTGTACAAATATCAGGTATCTAGATGGTCATCATAAATATGGCTATTTTGAGCAATGATGCCTGTATATTAGCAAAGCAAAATTAACTACGTACATTTTATTCAGCTAATACACATTTTGCAGAAAGCAGGATAGACATAGCCGTCTTGTTTGAAAATTATAATAAGCACATGAAAGGTGTAAAACGGTAGACACTGCATCCTCTCAGCACTATAACTAAATTCTTGAATGGAAACTGGTCCTTTTGTTTTAGTGATTTCCGACTAGGCTGTGGCAGTTGACTGCTATAGACTTTTTTTTCCTTTGGAAGTTGTATTTCTTTCAGAGACGGAAGGAAGGTCAGTCTCACCTTATGAGACAGAAGGAAAGGTGACCCTTCTCATTGTGACATAATGTAACTGGGTCCCAGGTGTAATGGGGAGAAAAAGGAAATGAGGTCCCGTGTAATGTGGCAGTTGAAGGGAAGCTGACGCCAACGAGCTTCTCAGAACAATGACTCATTACTCGCGGCTCCACAACAGATGCGAGTCCCCAACCACTGGCTTCCCTCCAAAAACAGAGACGAACTAAACAGGGCAGAGGTGGAGGAGACTGCCTGAGTCTTGCCCAACGGGAGCGGGGGGAGGGTCTTTCTAGCAGCCATGGAGCAATCAGAAAAGTGCCTGGGAGTCACAAAATTAAAGAACAAGTGTCAGCTGTGGGAGAAGTCGACATGCAAATATGAGGGAAGGCCAATCGGACGGGTAAAGGGGAGTGTGCAATCACCTGGGGGTGTGTTGACAACCCCAAGGCAGCTCCGTCTGTGATTATCTGGGTGCCGTTAACCGCGTGGGAGCAGCCGGCAAGCGGCACATAAGAGACAGCTCCCGAAGTGAAACATCTTCCCCTCCCAACGGCAGAGCGAGATCTCTGAGAGCACGAAATCTACTGAACTAAACCAGCATTGCCAAAGGGCTAGACGTGTGCCTCTGGGCAGATACAAAAGCTGGATTTTCACTGTTTACCACACATCGTGACATAATGCTCAGCATTAACTGAAAAATAGATGGTGGGAAATCCGGCTTTGGTAGCCAAGCATGGAAACCCACCCACACCGTTGAGGTCTCTCTCCTCACAGGCATTTCCTGAGGCCCATGTTAGGAGCTCTGAGAGACTCAGTCAAGGTCACTGGGTCAAGAGATAGACAAGCGGATATGTGAATCGCAGGATGTCTCTTGGGCCTGGCCTGTCACTCTTTCCGCTACCCAGCAAGCTTCCAATCAGAGGCGATTATGCCCCACCCCCCAAGGGACACCTGACAATGCTTGGGGGACAGTTCTGGTTCACAGCTAGGGGGAGCTCCTGGCATCCAGTGTGCAGTGGCCAGGGATGCTAGTAACATCCTACAGTGCGCAGAACAGTCCCCTAAGCAAAGAACTGTCTGGCCCCGAAGGTCACTCAGGCCTGACGCTGTGGTCGAGAAGTTACCCCATCGCTGCCTCCACATAGGCTCCACCTGGAGACAAATAGAGTTGCTCAGGAAAGAGACAGTTGCAGACCTGAGGGTCCTTACAAGGGCCTCCGAGGTGCTGGACGGGAATAAGGAAGTCCAGCGTCCACCCCACAGGCAAGGAGGCAGACAGTGGTGAGGCTGTGAACTCTCACAACTGATTTGTCAGAAACGCATTCCGAGACTGCTTGGGTCTCCGCTGCCCTTTCAAAACCTGAGAAGTGTTTGCCACGCTGCCTGAGCTTGCGATGGCTCCCTAACCTCACTCCACACTGCAGGCCAGAAAGGGGAACGGCCTCGGTTTTCCCTGGGTTCTCTGTCTTCCAGAATATTAAAGACTGACGTCTCGCTGAATACAAATCAGAGGCTAATGTGATAAGAGGCTGAACTGATGGTGTCTCTGGAAAACTGAAGACGAATGTCAGTTGAATGACAAAAAGAAAGATGGACTGCTTTTGAAACATCTCACTGATACAGACGTAGAGGGTTTTCCTAACCAAAGTCTTCTGAACTAACGGCATCTCAGAGGGGTTCTGAATTGAAAGCAGCTAAACAGCATCAGGGGTTTGGGGGGGTTAGTCAAGCAAAGTCAGAAAGGACCTGTCTGCCACACAAAACCAGTGGAACAGTGAGGGCATGGAACACTGCGAAATTGTTGGGAAAGGGGCTGGGTGGGGCTAGGTGAGGAAGACAGACGCGAGCTCAGGTCCCCAGAGAAGCAGTGGCCTGCGTCACCATCAACCTGATTTCAAAGGAAGCATGCACTTATCTCTGTGTTAGGCTTTGCTGGGAAGCCTTGCTTAGCAGGTCACCTTTTCCCTGGTTTTACTGATGTGTGAATTCCAGAAAGGGTCTAGGGTCTCGAGGGCTCCGACACTTTCCCACAGTTCCGTGGGCTGCATCGGCCAGGCGGACTCTGCTGCCCCAGGGCCGGAGGGGCCTCCAGGAGGTGCTGAGCACCCAGCCCTGGATCTCCTGCCTCACCTCCTGGCCTCTGGCCCCGACCCTGGGCAAGATTAGATGCTCCCAGGGAGGAGTGATCGCCCACGGGAGTGGGTGAGCAGCGACTCCGGCTGGTGCGAGTCTACTGAAGACATCCCTGGGAGCATCTCAAATGGGAGACCGGAGTCCCCGAGTCTCCGATTCTCGCCACAAAGCCTGTGAGACAATGTAAGACGCAGTTCAGCGGGATAATACAGCTACACTGATCGGTTTCATTTTCATGCCTACTTTAATAAACATACATGTGCCACGCTAGCTCTGAATTATTTAAAATTACAGCAGTCAGAAGAGAGACCTTCTCAAAGTCTTGTCAGAAGGATTTTTAATCATCTTTAAGTAAACTTCAATTTCCCTGAAACTAAAGGGGAATTATTTTTTCCACTTTAAAATTCAGTACAGATCCATTGAAGGGTCTTTCTATCTCCTACCACAAGTGAAAACATGAAATGATTAGTGCAAAAAAAAAAAAAATACACCATTAAATGAGTTTAAAGTCCTTACCCTTGAAGGCTAGATTTAAGACACTATTACTTACTGTCCCTTAAAAGGTTTACTTTAGTGATAATAACAAATAGCTTTTATTCAAAACCATTCATTGGTATGATTTAAAAGGTTCTAGGCTTAATCTTTTTGAAAAATCCATCCACTCACTCTACCCTAGCAGATGAGGCAATAAGGCACTGACTTGCTTGTCAAGCTCAAGGGTCCAGGCTTCTTGGGGAGAAGGACTTGCTTTCCTGCTGAAAGGAGCCCTGTGGGCACTGCCCAGTCACCAGGTGGTAGCCAGGAGCTGGGTGGCTTTTGCCGGCATGGATGTGACCTGTGATGTAGCTGTTCATCCTTCAGTCCCACGTACATACAAATAGCCAATTAGGCCTTGAGACAAATTTTGCTGAAATGGTGATAGCAGGGCTGGATGCTTAAAGAGAGGCTCTGGGAGAGTGGGATAGGAAAGTTCTCCTACTTGAATTCTGGAGAGGACGATCCCTGAAACTGACATTTGTGGACTTCTCTGTTACCATTTGATTAGAAACTCTCATTTGCTGTTGACGGAAAATGGAACTATGCTAATTAGTTATTATTATCTATATTTTGTGCTGTATTCAATCACTTAGTTGTATCTGACTCTTTGCAACTCTGTAGCCCACCAGGCTCCTCTGTACATGGAATCTTCCAGGCAAAAATAATGAAGTGAGTTCAGTTCAGTTCAGTGCAGTCGCTCAGTCATGTCCATCTCTTTGTGACCCCATGGACTGAAGCACGCCAGGCCTCCCTGTCCATCACCAACTCCTGGGGCTTGCTCAAGCTCATGTTCATCAAGTTGGTGATGCCATCTAACCATCTCATATTCTGTCGTCCCCTTCTCCTCCTGCCCTCAATCTTTCCCAGCATCAGGGTCTTCTCAAATAAGTCAGCTCTTCGCATCAGGTGGCCAAAGTATTGGAGTTTCAGCTTCAATATCAGACCTTCCAATGAATATTCAGGACTGATCTCCTTTAGGATGGACTGGTTGGATCTTCTTGCAGTCCAAGGGACTCTCAAGAGTCTTCTCCAACACCACAGTTCAAAAGCATCAGTTCTTCGGTGCTCATCTTTTTTTATGGTCCAACTCTCACATCCACACATGACTACTGGAAAAACCATAGCTTTGACAAGACAACCTTTGTTGGCAAAGTAATGCCTCTGCTTTTTAATATGCTCTCTAGGTTGGTCGTAACTTTTCTTCCAAAGAGCAAGCGTCTTTTTCATGGCTGCAGTCACCATCTGCAGTGATTTTGGAGCCCCCAGAAATAAAGTTTGTCACTGTTTCCATTCTTTCCCCATCTATTTGCCATGACGTGATGAGACCAGATGCCTTGATCTTAGTTTTCTGAATGTTGAGTTTTAAGCCAACTTTTTCACTCTTCTCTATCACTTTCATCAAGAGGCTCTTTAGTTCTTTACTTTCTGCCATAAGTGTGGTGTCATCTTCATATCTGAGGTTATTGATATTTCTCCTGGCAATCTTGATTCCAGCTTGTGCTTCATCCAGTCCAGCATTTCTCATGATATACTCTGCATATAGGTTAAATAAACAGGATGACAATATACAGCCTTGATGTACTCCTTTTCTGATTTGGAACCAGTCTGTTGTTCCATGTCCAGTTCTAACTGTTACTTCTTGACTTGCATACAGATTTCTCAGGAGGCAGGTCAGGTGGTCTGGATTCCCATCTTTTTCAGAATTTTCCACACTTTCTGATGATCTACACAGTCAAAGTCTTTGGGATAGTCAATAAAGCAGAAGTAGATGCTTTTTCTGGAACTCTCTTGCTTTTTCAATGATCCAGCAGTTGTTGGCAATTTGATCTCTGGTTCCTCTGCCATTTCTATAACCAGCTTGAACATCTGGAAGTTCATGGTTCACGTACTGTTGAAGCCTCGCATTTTGAGCATTACTTTGCTAGCGTGTGAGATGAATGCAATTGTGGGGTAGTTTGAGCATTCTTTGGCATTGCCTTACTTTGGGATTGGAATGAAAACTGACCTTTTCCAGTCCTGTGGCCATTGCTGAGTTTTCCAAATTTGCTGGCATATTAAGTGCAGCACTTTCACAGCATCATCTTTTAGGATTTGAAATAGCTCAACTGGAATTCCATCACCTCCACCAGCTTTGTTTGTAGTGATGCTTCCTAAGGCCCACTTGACTTCACATTCCAGAATGTCTGGCTCTAGGTGAGTAATCACACCATTTTGGTTATCTGGGTCATAAAGATCTTTTTTGTATAGTTCTTCTGTGTATTCTTGCCACCTTTTCTTAATATCTGCTGCTTCTGTTAGGTCCATACCATTTCTGTCCTTTATTGAGCCCATCTTTCCATGGAATGTTCCCTTGGTATCTCTAATTTTCTTGACGAGATCTCTAGTCTTTCCCATTCTATTATTTTCCTCTATTTCTTTGCATTGGTCACTGAGGAAGGCTTTCTTATCTCTCTCCTTGCTATTCTTGGAACTCTGCATTCAGATGGATATAGCTTTCCTTTTCTCCTCTGCTTTTTGCTTGTCTTCTTTTTACAGCTGTTTGAAAGGCCTCCTCAGACAACCATTTTGCTTTTTTGCATTTTTTTTTTCTTGGGGTTGGTCTTGCTCCCTGTCTACTGTACAATGTCACGAACCTCCGTCCATAGTTCATCAGGCACTCTGTCTATTAGATCTAGCCCCTTAAGTCTATTTCTTACTTCCACTGTATAATTGTTGGGGATTTGATTTAGGTCATACCTGAATGATGTAGTGGTTTTTCCTACTTTCTTCAATTTCAGTCTGAATTTGGCAATAAGGAGTTCATGATCTGAGCCACAGTCAGCTCCCAGTCTTGTTTTTGCTGACTGTACAGAGCTTCTCCATCTTTGGCTGCAAAGACTATAATCAATCTGATTTTGGTATTGACCATCTGGTGATGTCCACGTGTAAAGTGTTCTCTTGTGTTGTTGGAAGAAGGTGTTTGCTATGACCAGTGCGTTCTCATGGCAAAACTCTGTTAGCCTTTGCCCTGCCTCATTCTGTACTCCAAGGCCAAATTTGCCTGTTACTCCAGGTATCTCTAGAATTCCTATAGGGGACTTGCATTGCAGTCCCCTATAATATAAAGGACATCTTTTTTGGGTGTTAGTTCTAGAAGCTGTCGTAGGTTTTCATAACCATTCAACTTCAGCTTCTTCAGCATTACTGGTCAGGGCATAGACCAATAGAGTTCAAGCTAATGTATAATCACTAGCTACAGGCGCCTGTTAGGTGTTGGGCGGCCAAGGATGATGCCTGTGTTGGTGGGGTGTTTAGGGCATTGGGGGGCTGTCGCTACCTTACCCGCCCCCCCCCCCCCCCCCCCCCCCCCCCGGAGGCCGGGGGCCCCGCCCCCGACCTCTCCCGTCACTGAGCTTCCACAGGAAACTCTTATGCCTGCCAACTGTTACATCATTTGAAGAGATGGCTAAGACTCCCCTCCAAGGGCTTTCCTGGTGGCTCAGTGGTAAAGAACCTGCCTGCCATTGCAGGAGACCCAGGTTTGATCCCAGGATCAAGACGATTCCCTGGAGGAGGCAATGGCAACCCACTCCAGTATTCTTTACTGGAAAATCCCATGGACAGAGGAGCCTGGCAGGTTAGGTTGCAGAGTGGGACACAGCCGAGTGATTCAAACAACAAGACTCTCCGCTACAAAGACACATTCTCTGATTACCAAGAACAAGATCTAGAACGTGCTTGGCTGAAGCAACAAAGACACCTGCCTCCAGCAACGCACCTTTCTGTGCCCAAACCCTCAAGTTCATCAGACTCGGAGGGCTAGCGAACAGCATTCCGCTTCGGCCCATTGTTTTTCTATTTTGACTATAAACCAGTGGCTCGCTGAGCACTCGCCACGCTCTGCAAAGTCCTCTCGGCACCCTGGCTGGCGGTACAGGTACAGCAGGCGTTCAATCAACAAATATTAATTGATGTGGTGAGGCTGTGCTCTGAAAAGCCAAGATCCTCCTGAGAGGCTAATTCAGTACACTCGGCCTGTCTGCGGGTAGCGGGGCTCCCGATCCCAGGCAAGCCCTGGGCGAGAGCTTCTCTGTAGTGGCGGAGGCAGGGATGTTTGTTCCATTGATGGATGAAATGACGCTCTTGGCATGCTGTATAGGCACAGTCTTTACATGTAATTTATTTTGCATTTCAATTGCTTTAGAAAAAGGCTTCTGGGGCTTTGGCCAGAGGTGTGTGCAAGTTATCAGTTTAATGGATTTATTCTTGCTTTGCTAAGGTAAGTAACGGTTATTTATTTTATTTTTTAAAGCCTGAAAATAAAACTCTCCATTTGGCATTTCCATTTATTCTTGGCAGGATCTTTCCTAATTAGGGTTTTTGGAATGCTATATTTTATTTCCAGGTTGTTGTTGTTCAGCCACCAAGTCATGTCTGAGTCTCTGCGACCCCATGGACCGCAGCACACCAGGCCTCCCTGTCCATCACCAACTCCTGAAGCTTGTTCAAACTCATGTCCATCGAGTCAGTGATGCCATCCAACCATCTCATCCTCCGTCATCTCCTTCTCCTCCCACCTTCAATCTTTCCCAGCACCAGGGTCTTTTCCAATGACTCAGTTCTTCCCATCAGGTGGCCAAAGTATTAGAGCTTCAGCATCAGTCCTTCCAATGAATATTCAGGACTGATTTTGTTTAGAATGGACTGGTTGTATCTCTTTGCAGCCCAAGGGACTCTCAAGAGTCTTCTCCAGCACCACAGTTCAAGAGCATCAGTTCTTCAGCGCTCAGCTTTCTTTATGGTCCAGCTCTCATATCCATAGATGACCACTGGGAAAACCAGGGCTCGTGCTTACATTCACGTGTGATCCTGGCATGTCAATGTGCTCTGCCCACAGGCCTGCACATCTCCACCTGTGCCATCCTCACCCTGAGCAGACAGGGTGGAGGGAGACGGAAACCAAACTATGACCCCACCTGGGGGCTGCCTGGCCTCGGAGTCAGAGGACAGTGAAACTCAAACGGGTTGGCAGTCTTGGTGCTCAGAACAGACAGGGACAGAGAGGGTATCTGGCCAGGAGTGAAGTTACCAGGGGCTTCCCAGGTGGCTCAGTGGTAAAGAATCCCCCTGCAGTGTAGGAGACTCGGGTTCCATCCCTGGGTCAGGAAGAGCCCCTGGAGAAGGGAATGGCAACCCACTCCAGTACTCTTCTCGGAGAATGCCATGGACAGAGGAGCCTGGTGGGTTACAGTCCATGGGGTCACAAGGCGTGGGACACAATGAGGGACTGAGAACGCACGTGTGAAGTTCCTAGAGGCCCACGGACAATGGGCTGCCAGGCCACGGGGGCAGATACAGGCTTTCTGAAGGGTGAGCTGAGATCCTGGGGCCACCTGCCCATGTCTCCTATAACAGGGCACTTCTGAATGGGAATAAAGGCAGATGGCCTTTCCTCCAGGATCGAAGGCTCCTGGACCCACTTCCTGGACTTGAAAGCATCTTAGAGTCCGCTGGCTGTGATCTTAGGGGCCAACAGCAGAGAGGGGCCGCCAGCACTGCCCGGCCTGCCTGTCTCCGACGTCTCATGAGCGCAGCGTCCCTGAAGCCCAGTGACCAAGGCAGAATCCCATGCTTGCAGCCCAAAGCCCAGGAACCTGCTTCCAGGTGGGCGTGTAGCGCCATCAGTCAGTGAGAAGCTAGCCAAGCTGACTTCCTGCCATCAGCCCGTTGGCTTCCCTGTCCCTCCTGAGAGCAACCCTCACCCTGGGGTGCGCTCCTCTGCCTGGGTGAGAAGTCAGAGGCCGGAGGGAGCCGGAAGCAGGGACCTGTGCAGAAAGGCAGGCGCTCAAACAAAGGGCGGCTTGGGGTGGCAGCTTGCAGCTCCTCCTGTTGTTACTGAGGACTCTGGGGGCTGCAGAAGCTGGGACAGGGCTGGAGGCTGCCCAGGGTGAACACAAAGCCCCTTCCTTGGTCCTGGGGCTTTGGGTGAGGTTTTGGAATCCAGGGGTGACTTGGAGGAGCTGGAAGATGCCCACCAAGCCACAATGACCCAAGCCAGGCTTGGGATGCTGACCGTCCCCACGAGGGGAAGGCCCCACAAGAACCCCAATTTTGGTGCCCCTGGAGCCTGGTGGCTGAGCCATCCTGGACATAGTTTAGCAGCATACAGGAATAGGATATATTACGTTCATCTGGGTGCCAGGAAGGAATTCATACCTGTTTCTGGAGCAGCCTATTTTTAACCTTGTTAACCTGAACTGCACTTTAAAGTAAATGGAGCCTCTTGTCTATCTCTGATTTATGAGCCTCCTCCTTCTATCAAATTAAAGCTCTCCACAGATGAAACAATTTATCCTTATCTCATTTGCACCCTCCTCCTACGCTGGGAATTGGGAGCCAGGAGTGAGGGGGGATGCGTGAGAGGCAAAGCGTGCAGAGTAGGCAGCGCTTCCCGTTTTCTGAATCCCCATTTCACTCCAGCCATCCATCCATCCATCCTCCGTGTGGAGACGGCTCTGCAGTGCCAGTTACCCGCCCTCTACAGATGCCAAGGGGGGCTTTTTTCCCCCCCTCTTCAGGCTACATAGGATTTCTTTTCTTCCAGTGCAGGTCAGGTGACTTCTTAACGATCTTCATGAAAAGAACGGAGAGAAGGAAAATATCCTTTCTTAATCCCATTTCCCTTCTTACCCCACACTGAGCTGTTGCTATAGCAACCTCTTACCTGCTCCCAGGACAGCTCAGGGTCCCTGCAAAGGTAAGGGAGTGCGGCTCTTTCACTCCAAGGAGGGACTGCTGTTCATTGACCAGTGTTCCCTGGGTGTCTAAATTTGTCAGCTCTCTACGACTTGCTCCATCTAGGGTGTCCTGTGGCTAAAACCTAAAATTCACTTCAAAACTCCCAATGGCATAATCCTGCAAGACCTGAACTCAGTAGAAATAACTTTACATTTTGTTTTCAATAGGAGTAACTTCTATGCACTGGCTTAAGTTTAGAAAAGGCCCCTGTAAGGAAAACAATTTGGGAAAAATCTTCCATACTCCTCCACCATTCCTTCTTTACTTCCTCCACATCTCTCTCTCTCTCCATATATATATATATATATACTGAAATATTTTCAATACAGAGCCTAAGGCAATAAGCCCTCATAGACCCACCTCTCAGGTTTAACAAATGATGACTTGCTGACAAAGTGAAAGTGTTAGTTGCTCAGTCATGTCCGACTCTTTGCAGCCCCATGGACTGTAGCCCGCCAGGCTCCTCTGTCTGGGATTCTCCAGGCAAGAAGACTGGAGTGGGGTGCCGTTCCCTTCCCCAGGGGATCTTCCTGGCCCAGGGACTGAACCTGAGTCTCCCGCACTGCTGGCAGGTTCTTTAACCATCTGAGCCAGCAGGGATTTGCTGGCAGGCGTGGGGCATTTAATGGTTCAAATTTATAAGAGGTAAAAGGTCACAGAGGTAGCAGTAGTGCTAGCATCCATTCAGAGGTTCATGTATATATTCTCTGGCCAAGTCTTGGCACTTTGGTTACACATTTATGCGCAAAACTGTTTTTGATCGGCTTTCTCATAATCAGCAGGGGAAGGGACCAGGGCATCTCTGGCTGCAGAAGCGACCCTGGAGGTCTGGGTACCTGAAGTCCTGGGACCATTAGCTGTTCCTTTCCTCTATATGCCTGACAGTCCTTATCAGCTGGAGTCCAAGATCATCTTCCCAATGAATGGGGTGATTGTTTTAAAAAAAGGCATCCCAACCAGAGGGTGGTTCTGGGTCTTGTGGCAATTCAGGAAGACCAGCGTCTTCTGCCCCAGGTCACACTAAAATGGCAGTGGGTCTGAGACCTTGTCGGCTCAAAATAAAGTGATAAAGGGTCAACAGAGACAGGACAGTAGCTGTCCCGGGGTGGACGGCTTGCTCGTGGGCAGTATGAATGAGGCTATCAGGGCTCAGGTTGGAGCATCACCTTGAATAAATGGTTTGTGGTTATCGATTTGGACCAACCTGACAGAAAAGAAGCTCCAAATATTACTGCTACAATTACTTGATTTATACTTGCAATTTAGAATTTGTATGCTTAGTCAATTCTGTCAATATCAAAAAGCAACACTCTAGTTTCAAAGTTTGACATTTGGATTTTGTCCTATGATTTAGTGTGTCCTCTGAGCAAAGTAAGTGTCAACCTGAGTCATTTGCTGTCAAAGAGAACTTGAAACACAAGTAATCAGGGAAAAAGCCGACCAACCAAACATGGAAAGATGCAAATCAGGTTTCAAGGTTTACAAAAATAAAAGAAGATTTCTTCTTCCATCCTTATGTATTCTATCACTGCTCATTAGGTGCTCCACAGAAAGCTTGTTTTATTGGAAGGAGGTAACTCAAAAAGTGCTTCCCTGGTGGCTCAGTAGTAAAGAATCCATCTGCCAATGCAGGAGACGCAGGTTCAATCCCTGGGTTGGGAAGATCCCCTGGAGAAGGAAGTGGCAACGCACTCTAGTGTTCTTGCCTGGGAAATTCCATGGACAGAGGCCCCTGGAGAGCTAGAGTCCAGGGGATCAAAGAGAGTCGGATGTAACCTGGCGACTAAGCCACAACGACAGCTCAGAAAATACTCTGGGCTGCGGCATTCACAATGGTCAGCGCTTGGTAAGGAAGTCTCATGTTCCATAGAAATCTACATCAAAATGAAAATAAAAAATCTGGTCAGTAAGCACACTCAGTGAAGAGGGCAGCCAAGCATTTCTCTACTTCATTCTAAATCTTTTCAAAGGTGAAAGACGATCAGCTACTAGGAAACTACTGTATCACCCCAAACAATTATTTTAGGTTATGCTCCATATAATTTTGGGGATTGGCTTCTCAGCTTGCTTGTAATTTCACTGTAAACAGAAATTTTAGCTGGTGCATTGACTAGATTCTTGATGGCGACCCACGGGGGACCAACTGAATCTTATTTATAGTTGTGATGGTGGTGATTCCAACTCAAGGGAGCTGGGCACATAGACATCAAATTGCTGAATGCATAATTCGCTATTTACATCTGCCCACTAATTGCCACCTAACGAGTAGAAAAATTTCAAATGAAAGTCTTTCAGATGAAAAATCCTTAACCATCCCTTTTTATGTAGAGATCTACATGTGTAGCCACTGTTCTAGCTAAACAAGTCACATCGGGTCCCTTACAGAAGTTCTGAAATATTAGATGAATAGAAACAGATAAACACATGCAGTTTAACTCATTATAATATACAGCAGAGCAGCAGATGCTGACAGTTTTTGGCAATGTGTGTTCATAGTTTCTTTCATTTCAACATTAATATTTCAAAAACATTTTTCTAAGGAAAACGTTGATTTCTATGGGAAGTAGAAGTCTCCTTCACCAGCTTTAATCCTGCCTGAAGAGGAACAGGACCAAGGGCAAGACAGTATACTGCCCAAAGAGAAAAAACATTTGGATTTGAGTAAACCCACCTAGGCCTGCCTTATAAAGTGTCACAGAATGAAAGCACGTGGGTACATGTATAAGGTTCTTTACTAACACCAACTCTCAAGGCACCCCCACTGAACACAGAACTCTAATAATTTCTACCAAAAATGTCAAAGGAGTCAACAGTGTTAGTATTCAAATAGGATTCATCTCTTCTAATTACTCTTTGATGATGCAACTATATTCTTAAAGGGCACCTGGGTTTCACAAACAATGCCAGATTCCCATTTATATTGAATGCACAGAACACTGGTGCTGCTTGATTGCTCAGCGTATGTACAGGATGACGGAAGGATGGGTACATGGAGGCACAGATGAATTAACAAATGCTTTGTAATCTGAGGGCCGAAGGTGTGTTACATAAAGCTCCCGAAAGGGCAGAGGGCACAGTCAATACATATAAAAACCTACTGGTAGCTACAAATGTGTTTCGAGAGGAGAGACAGATTCTGAAAATACAGAGACTGAAAACCACTGAAAAATTCCATACGTGCTTTATCATACTACTTAAACCTGCATGATGAGGAGGCTAGCATCTTGTAGACAACCACATACAAAAGTTAATTTTTTTAAAAAAAAAATACAGTCTTTTTTGTCCTTCCTTTGTAGCTATTTGGAGAGAGAATGATAATAATCAGAAGATCTGCAAAAAACGAGATTTGGTATTTCAAAGGTTGTGGGCTATTATGGGACATAAGCTGAACTATCATGCAGAAAATGACTACCTTCTGAATTACCTGGGATGTTTGAAACTCTGGAGAGAAAAATAGAATCTTATGACCTGTTATAAGAATACTGAGAAGAGAGAGAGAAATACAGCTTGCCCGACATTCAGATTTCCTTGGCTTAAAATAAGGCCGTCCCCTTTAAGGAAAGCTTTGGGGACGGGACAGAAATAAATCTCAGGGAGGCTGCCTTTCTAGCTAAAGAAGGTCAGGTGTCTCTCATGCCACTTACAGATTTTAAAAACGTGTTGTCATTCTTTAATCATGGTCATTATTGAAGAGTATGATTGAAATTTTAATTATTAAGTAGAAAGGGCTGTCAGGCACTTTCATCGGGCGTCTGGTGTGCCCGGAGTGATGAGCCATCAGCGCAGCTGATGAGAACCCCGAGGACCCGGGAGAGCGCGCTGCCAGGGCTGCGACCCCTGCCGAGGTGGAGGCAGCGGTCTGTCCACCTCCCACGGCTCCCTGTCTCCTAAAACGTCTGCATGCTGTTTACTGCAGAGCCGCTGTTTAGACCAAACGCTCAGTAATGTAAAAACATCAATTATTTCCTTCCTCTATTGAAATGAAGTATGATTACCCTTGATTTAATAGCAAAGGAGCATTTTCAAGACACAAAAACATTTCCGCCATTAAGCACAAAGGTTACACTGAAAATATATGTTTGTTTGTTTTTTTTTCTTCTGCAGAGCCATGGGCACTAAATTTATTAGCTTTGTGTTTACTGTGACAGCAACTCCATGTCTGCTGGGTTCTGCACTGTCTGTTCGTGCGGTAGACTGTGGGCAGGCAGGCTCATCAAGGGAGGAAGGCTGCCAGAAATCCCTACACTTGGGGGAAAGGATGGAGTACATGGTTACTGTGACTCACTAGAGCTTTGGTCTCAACCTTATAATCACCGAAAGCCAGTTTGGTGTCTTTTTAAAGCCACAGTAAATATCCTTATTTGGATAACCTCAAACCTATTCATCTGTCTGCAGCAGGAGCAGGACTGAAAAACGCCAGCCACCTCTGCCATCCCCAGGAGAGATAAGGCAGCTTTCTAGAGCCAGCAAGCACCTCTACAACGTGTCAGAAAGTGGCACCTGCAGTCCAGCACCCTGGTGGGGACCTGGAGGCCAAGGGAGGCTACTTTCAGAGGTGATGTGTCTAAACGTGAGATGGCGAGACCCCCCTCCAGCCCTGGTGACTCGAGCATCGCAAGCAAGATTGTGCTCCTGGCTAATAACACTGGAAACCCAGTGATGGTAGGTGTGTCTATGGGGCTCTCTTCCTGCCAGTCCACAGCCTACAGGAAATGGCAAACCTCTCTCTTAATCATGAGAACATACTCAGCAGTGCGTGGGAAGTGAATGGTAATTCTGGCATATAGTGGTGCTAGTGGTAAAGAACCCGCCTGCCAGTGCAGCAGACAAAAAGACTTGGGTTCCATCCCTGGGTCGAGAAGATCCCTTGGAGGAGGTTGTGGCCACCCACTCCAGTATTCTCGCCTGGAGAATCCCATGGACAGACGAGCCTGGTGGGCTACAAACAGTCCATGGGGTTGCAGAGAGCTGGATAGGACCGAAACAACTTCGAACCCATGCACAGTATATAACAAACAAACAAACTATTTGGTTTTAGATTTTTTTTTTTTGGAGAAGATTCAAGCTATGTGCTTGCTGGAATAAATCAGGGGTCTGACTACAAATATAGCCAACATTTCTTTTTTTAAAAATCTTAGATAGCAGTTTAATTTTATGCTCAGCTGTCCTACATGTCTTTAGATAAACTTGTATGATTTTTTTTGTTTGTTTTAGAAAATACTTTTCTTTAGCGAGAATAGTACTGCCAGAGGCTTATCCAGTTCCTTGACAAGTTTTACTCATCTCCTTAGTTAGTCCACTTTAACATACAGTAACCATCCATCAACCTTTCATTTTATCATAGCATCCAACTAACAAAACACATATGATTTGGGAAACATGCACATTATGCTTTGAAATACTTTGTCTATTGATTTTTTCTTTATTACTAGAACAAAGGAAACATGTTCAGTCTAAAGGCAGAATAAAATGCTATCACTACATGGTATGGAAATAAGTAAAGATTGAATATATATTTTAAAATACGTAAGAAGCAGCTAAGAAAACCATATAAGAATAAAAACTTGAGGTGGGGGCAATAGAAGAATAAAAGGAAGTAATTCTATATGTATGTGTTCATCCTATGCATTCATTCATTTACCAACAGATTTACTGAGCACCTTCTTTATACTTGACTTATCAAAGCAATAATAAATAAAAGTTACAGGCACTGCATGAGCTTACTATCTTATGGAGAAGGAAAAGAGACATACAAAAAAAACCGAATATTAATAATAAACCATGTTCAGTTACTGATAAAGAAAATGGAGGTAGAAAGCCCGTTGTGACAGGATGGTCAGAGAAGACCTCGTTAAGTCAACGGCGTGTAAACTAGGAAAAAAATGAGAACTCAACCGTGTTTAGAGAGACATAAAGGGTATTCCAGGCAGAGGAACAAAAGGCACTCAGGTCTTTTGGCAGGAGGGGGTGTGATTCACAGAGGGGATTAAAAGGGAGCGCCGTAGGGAGGGGAGCGGCACGAGATAGAGCTGTGTCACACCACGCGAACTCTGTGGCCTCATAGAGAGGTTTGCATATTCAAAACCACACTGAATGTGGGAATCGCGAGGGAGTGAAATAGTCATATTTTCATTGTGATTCTTTTGAAAAGAGAATATGGGATTAGAAGGGCCCAGGAATATGAGACCACTAGGAAGCTAGTGCAGGAGTTTAAGCAAGAAGCAGTGGCTTCTTGTATGCTTGTATGAGGTGTAGGAGGCATTTAAGAGGACAGGCTTAGATGTTTGAGGGTATAATAAAGGTTGGGGATCGTATGAGGAGGGATCAGAGAGAAAGGAGAAAGTAAGCAACTGAAAATACAGGTTTGGAATTCAAAGAGGAGTCTGGGCTGGATATACAAATCTGAGTCATCTGCATATATGTAGCCCATGGAAAGTCATGGCTGCAGATGATGACTCCTAAGAAGAGAGTTGAAAAGAGGAGAGAGCCTAGGGCTGAGCCTTGAGGAAAGCTTTTGAATGGCCAGGAAGAGAAGGGACCTTCTGAGAAGATGAAGAAGGGAAGGCAAGAGAGGAAGAAGGGAAACAAAACCAGTGTGGTTTCACTGAATCCAAGGAAAGAGTATTTGGAAAAGAAGTCAAATGTGATAAAGACAGACTGGTGTCTTTTGGAGTTTGCAGCAAAAGATATCGTGTGTGTGTGTGTGTGTGTGTGTGTGTGTGTGTGTGTGAGTCACTCAGTCATTCTGACTCTTTGCGACCCCATGGACTGTAGCCCTCCGGGCTCTTCTGTCCATGGGATTCTCCAGGCAAGAATACTGGAGTGGGTTGCCATTTCCTTCTCCATAACATTTCTTATGGATGGAGGGCAGGGTGCTGATTTGCAGGGAAATTGTGAGAAGGAGGGTATTTGCTGAATCTCTGCTCTGTTTATAGGAATGCCTAGAACCTCCAGCCTCCAGGGTCTGCGGATTGCCAGATCCGAGACTCTCAGAGATCCCCTCTTGCCAGCCTGCCTTGGGACTCCCTCGCAAATACAATTTCCCCCAACTTTCTCACTTCTGTTTGGAACTTTCTATAAGTAGATTTCTCCAGGGTTCTAGGAAACTGGCTAATGTGGTATGTTTTGCTACAGTTATGATGGTTAAGTTTAGTTTTATCCTTGCCTCTTTCTCCTTCACAACTGAACAAGGGCTTTCAAGGACTTACCCCCTATTGGGAGGTTTCAGGTGCAGAATTGGGTCAGCAGAAATAGCTACTACATTGAAAGCAGTTTCTTGGTGCTGCCTACACTGTTCTGTTTAGGTAGGAGAATGGCTGTTGACTTTCTGTGAGGGATACATTTATCCATCAAATCATAGATCCCACTCTCCTCAATCCAACCATACATTCACCCAGTCTTTCAGCTGTCACTGTGTATCCCCAGGGTGAAGCAGGCACAGAAGCAATTGTAGGAACAAATATGAAGAGCGATTGATTCTGTCCTCAAGAAGTTTTCTGCTTAGAGTGGAATACAAATTTGAAGGTATTACAACCAAAGTTGATGATAAAACTGCGATCTGTGCTATTTTGTGAAGTTACAGTGTTTGCAATGAAAGGATTATTTATGTCCGGGTGAGGAGGGCTTGATGGGCACCGCCTGTTTACAAGGGAGAGTGACTGTGACGGTGGTTTTCCCAGTAACCATGTACAGATGTGAGAGTTGGGCCTTAGAGAAGGCTGAGCACCAAAGAATTGGTGTCTTCACATTGTGGTGTTGGAAAAGACTCTTGAGGATCCCCTGGACTGAAGGGATATCAAACCAGTCAATCCTAAAAGAAATCAACTCTGAATAGTCATTGGAAGGACTGATGCTGAAGCTGAAGCTCCAATCCTTTGGCCACCTGATGCGAAGAGCCGACTCACTGGAAAAGACCCTGATGCTGGGAAAGATTGAAGGCTGGAGAAGGGGATGACGGAGGATGAGATGGGTGGATGGAATCACTGATCAATGGACATGAGTTTGAGCAATCTCCAGCTTGAGATGGTGAAGGACAGGGGAGCCTGGTGTGCTGCAGTCCATGAAGTCACAAAGAGTCAGATACGACTGAGCAACTGAATGACAACCACCACCTTTGTCAACAGATCCACACAGAAGGGTACAGGACAGGAAACAGCATGCTAGCAGGGAGGATCAGAGGACATTTCTTTGAACCTCAGCGACCTCAGGTTAGGGAACAAGAATAGGATGGTGAGTGAGGTTGCCAACCTGGATAGAAGCTCTAAGCCCCAACTATGTTGGCAAGAGATCCACGGACGTAACTCCAAGCTACGGAAGGTGTAGCCTCTGCCTCAACAAGCATGACGCCCGGGGGATCCGCAGTGTGTGGCTTCTCTGCTGGGCGTTTATGGTTCATTCACAGTCTTAGCTGTCAAGATGCGATGCACTGATCATGAGTCATTTTTTATCATCAGCAATGGCCGACTACTAGCTCAATAAACATTCCATCTTCATCAGGTCTCCCCTGAGAGCAGAGCCGAAGGTCAAATTTGTCCTCAGGGAAGGACAAAGAGTTTTGTTGACCACTGGCTCAGAGGAAGGAGCAGTCTATGCAGAGCTCTGGATATAAAGGATTCATTAGTGGGCAACACAGGGTGGGGAGGAAGATAGTAGGTTGTTACAGAAGTTGAGGCAAAGGATGGGGAATCCTGAGTAAACAGGAAGAGCAGATGGAAGTAAGAAACATCTACGAGCTGTCAGTCAGCTACTAGGGACGAGTCTGGGATAAACCTATGGATGATCATACGTGCTGCTCACTGCAGAGCCTGAGAAGAGAGGAGGCAGGGGGCAGGACGGAAGGTATGTGACAGGATAGATGGAAAAATGAGTTCCAATGTGTATATGTGGACGGCTGGATGGCATCACCAACTCAGTGGTGAGTTTGGCAAACACAGAGATGGTGAAGGACAGGGAAGCCTGATGTGCTGCAGTCCACGGGGTCAAAAAGAGTTGGACACGACTGAGCGACTGAAGACCATCAAATGAATGTTTTGACTTGACGTGCTTATGAGAATTCCAAGTGGAGGTACCCAGTGGGAAACGTGAAATGCCAACCTGGGGCTCCAAAGAATGGCCTCACTAGACTTGGGTACATCCGCCATAGACAGGGCACAGAACCACAGGAATAAATGAAACAGCCCCAAGAAGGACTTGATCTCAGAAGTGAGAAGGACCCGGAATGGTCCCCTTGCAAACACCAGAAGTAAAAGGGTGGGTAGAAGATGAGCCTGTGATGTAGACTGTGAAGATGGGATTGAAAGGGGGCTGGGCAGGCCACCAAGAAGGGTACCAGGGAAGCTGCTGGAGGAAGGGGCAGTCACCAGCATCAAGGCTGGGGTGAGGTGGGGACGCCTACAGTAAGGCTCTAAACACGGTCTTCATCGATGCACAGCATTAGCCTCTGTAGACTATCTCCTAGTATAATCGAAGTCTAGTCTGTCTGGAGCAGAGAGGTCCCCAGCCTTTTTTGGCACCATGGAATTGTTTCGTGGAAGACAGTTTTTCCATGGACTGGGTTGGGGGGACGGTTTGAAAATGATCTAAACACATATTCATTGTTCACTTTACTTCTATCATTACATCAGCTCCACCTCAGATTATCAAGCATTAGATCCTGGAGGCTGGGGACTCCTGACCTAGAAGGATCAGATCAAAAGTGAACCTGAAGTTACTTATATTTAACAATTTACTTAGACAACATCCTCTGAATTTGAATCACAATGCCTGGTAAAGACCCAGTTTCCAGCTCTCTCTGGTTTGTAACCTGGTGTTTTTCTCGGAGATCACCACAGGGGGAGGTATTTCGGGGCCTGATTTGGTATTCAGTTAATATCTCAGCACACGCTCTTCCATTACCTAGAAGCTAATGACTATCTAAATTAGTTATATGGCCCAAAGCAAAGATAAGGTGGTTAGTATGTTTGACCAGTCATTAAACTGTGTCTTTCTGGAAAAATATCCTCTCAAGTGAAATGACATCTCATGGTGTTCTATCAGCAGTATAGCTAACCTTTATTAAAAGGTCTACTTTGAATGTCTCCCTAGGGTAATCATATAAAAAAAAGAATCAAAATTTAATCTGTCGTTAGTAGAGGTTGACTTGCTGAAAAATAAGCTGAATTAGTTGAGAATTGGTGCTAAAACATTCTATAACTGGCAAATATTACTCTGATTCTCTAGAGAATGGTAGCAATAAAACATGTAGAATATGTTTTGCATCCCAAACTTGGCATGCTTGAAATAATCAATGATTTTTGTTCCAAAGACGCCTAATGTCTCTTGTACACATTAGATTGTAGCCTGAGGCGGATAATATGTTCTGTTGCCTTAGAAATCTTTGGCTCAATTTGCTTATTTGTTAGGTGGAGCACTTGATATAAATGAGGGGATACACAGATGTTAGAAGTCCTGTGTAGATGAGGTGACAACAGATTAGAAGTACTGGGAAAGGCATAGAGGCAAGGACTTATCTAAACACCACTCAGGGCTTCCCAGGTGGCTCAGTGGTAAAGAATTTGCCTGCAAAGCAGGAGACATCAGTTCAATCCCTGGGTGGGGAAGATCCCCTGAAGGAGGGGATGGCAACCCATTCCAGTATTCTTGCCTATAGAATCCCATGGACAGAGGGGCCTGGTGGCTACAGTCCAGGGGGTCGCAAAGAGTTGGATATGACTGAACATGATACTACACATATTAAAAAGATGCCTCATTTAAAGTTATTAATAACCGAGCACTGAAGAGTCTCAAGGTCAGGGTGAACATGCCAGCTGGGATGGTCCATGAATTATTGGAGAAGAGGCATGGTGCACCCAGCAGAACTCTTGAGGCATCAACTTCAGTACCATCTCTGAAGGTGACTTCTGGTCAGTGCTACTTCCAGCTGGTGCTTCTACAGCCCCCTCCTTTCCTGTCCCCATTTCCAAGGATGCCTAAACTTTCTCAGCTTTCAGGATTGTTCTTAGGTTCTACCTGGCTTATTCTTCCTGACCACAGCCCTGCCTAATCTGTTGTAGAATTATGTTATCTAGATGTCAGTTGAGTCCAAGCAGACATTATAAATCTAAATTGACCATTTAATCACACCTCTCCTTGATCTTGAATGGACTGCATTGGGATCTGGTAATGCTCCAATGCTTTGGCCACCTGATGCAAAGAGCCGAATCAATGGAAAAGACCCTGATGCTGGGAAAGATTGAGGGCAGGAGGAGAAGGGGACAATGGAGGATGAGAGGGCTGGATGACATCACCGACTCAATAGACATGAGTTTGAGCAAACTCTGGGAGATAGTGAGGGACAGGGAGGTCGGGCGTGCTGCAGTCCATGGGGTCACAAAGAGTCGGAGACGACTCAGTGACTGAACAACAACAAGAACACTTTCTGAAGATACCGACTTCCGAGGTCTGAGGGATGCGCTTTTTCTGTTTAATATTAATTTTTATTTGTGTATTTGGTCTTAGTTGTGGCATGCAGGGTCTTGGATCTTCTTTGCAGCACTCAGGGTCTTTCGTTGCAGCATCTGAACTCTTAGTGGGATCTAGTTCCATGACCAGGCATCGCGCCCAGGCCCCCCGCACTGGGTGTGCAGAGTCTTAGCCAGTGGATGCTTTTTCTGATCATTTTTATATCCAGATACAGAAAATTCCAATCTCTCAGCTCCCATAAACAGAAACTCTTCCATTAAAGGCCAAATGTGCGTGATCTCTTGGAGCTCTTCAAATCATTGACTCAAGCACTGTGGAACCTGTGAAAGGTGGCAGCAACAGAGACGATGGTTTTAGAATATCAGTCCTCATTCATGCAGTCAGGACCTGCTGGGATGGAGTCTGCTTCAGGCTGTGGTACCTCAAGGCACCACTGACTATCCTTGTGGGAGTGACTTGCTTCCTGCCACAGCTCAACTTGAGGGGTGACAAGTTTTCTGGCTTGTCTTGGTAATGACAACTTCTTAATGTTAGGGTTTTTTTTTTTTTTAATCATCTCACAGCTGATCTTCATTTTCACAGCTCCTGTTGCTAGTTTGCTGGGGATGAATTATCAGGCTTTCATCTGCCTGAAAACGTCATTTTTGGGGCCCTTATTATTATTATTTTTGATGTCGTGTTGTTGTTTAGTTGCTAAGTCGCATCTGACTCTTCGGCTTCCTGCCCACCAGGCTTCCCTGTCTTTTACTATCTCCTGAATTTTCTCAGACTCTTGTTCATTGAGTCGGTGATGCTGCCCAATGATTTGCTAGACACAGAATATTAGTATGGTGCTTTTTTCTTTCAGTATTTTACAGGTGTCACTCCCTTGTTTCCTGGCCTCCTTTATTTTTGAAGAAGTCAGACTCCTTCTCATCATTGTTCTCCTGCATGTGATGAATCTCTTTTCTTCTGTCAGATGTTAAAATTGTCTCTTCATTTTGAATTTCAGCATTTTGACTAAGATTTGCTTATGTATGATTTTCTTTGTACTGATCCTACTTGGAATTCACTGTGCTTTTTGAATTTGTGGTTTGATGGTTTTCATCAATTTTGGAAAAATTTCAACTGCTATGTCTTCAAATATCTCTTCTACCCCATTCTTTCTTTTGCTTCCTGCTTGGATTCCAATTACTTGTGTCGGGCTGTCTGATGTTGTCCTGCAGATCTTGGATACTCTATTTAATCTTCATCACTTTTTTACACTTTGTGTTTCTGTTTGAACAGTTTACTGTGACGTCCCTTCAAAATCACTAATACTTTTCTCTGCTGTTCAGTCTTTTATTAAGCTACTGAAACGCTTAGTCAATCCTGCTAATATATTTTTTTCTAGCATTTCTGACTGTACTTTTACATGGCTTTCATTCCTGTTTAAATGCCCTGTTTAAACAATGAATTGTTTCCATTACTTAAAATATGTTTTAGAATGATTAGTTATTCATAAGTTTGAGCCCAGTAATCTTCACTTCTGGGGTTGGTTCTACTTCTTCTGACTATTTCCTCTCTTGACTACGGAGCACATCTTCATGCTTCCTTGAATTTTCCATAATTTTAAAAATTGTATGCCAGACATCTGTGTATAAAAGAAGAGACCAAACTAAACAACACTTCCAGAAGAGGGAATGCCTCTTTTCCTTTCAAATCGGGTAGAGAGTTGAGTCAAATTAATCTGTAACTGAGGTGGATCTGTGCTTTGCTTCCGTTTTTAGCTGGATTCAGTTCACCATTCATTTCAAATGTTCTGAGGGAAGATCAGGTCTCTTTCTTTAGCAGGGCTTTGAATCTGAGCATGGTGAATCTCTAGAAATCTCTCTATTCTTTGCAGCCTGCTGCTGCCGCTGCTGCTAAGTCGCTTCAGTTGTGTCTAACTCTGTGTGACCCCACAGACAGCAGCCCACCAGGCTCCCCCGTCCCTGGGATTCTCCAGGCAAGAACACTGGAGTGGGTTGCCATTTCCTTCTCCAATGCATGAAAGTGGAAAGTGGAAAGTGAAGTGGCTCAGTCGTGTCGGCTCTTAGTGACCTCATGGACTGCAGCCCACCAGGCTCCTCCGTCCATGGGATTTTCCAGGCAAGAGTACTGGAGCGGGGTGCCATTGCCTTCTCCATCTGCGCAGCCTAGACTCCAGCTTTTCTTTTTTAGGGGCTGTGCCACAACAGCACGTGGGATCTCAGTTTCCTGATGAGGGATCGAACCCATGTCCCTTGTGTTGGAACCACAGAGTCTTAACGGCTGGAGTCTTGGCCACTGCCGGGGAAGTCCCTCCAGCTTTTCCAATCATAGGAGATCTCATTCTGCTTGAAGCCCGGATGCCAGAACTTTTAGCACTGTATAGAATCTCTTTCTTCCATGAGCTGTGCTTGACTTTCTGGGCCACAGAAGAACCACAGACCCCTTGCCGCCCTGGCACAGCCTCTGAGGGACCGTTTTGGGGCACCAAGTGAAGGCCCAGGTTACATACTGGTACTTCTCTTAGCTCTCCTGCTCTGCCCCGACCTCTGGAAGCTGCTGCCTTCTTCTCTGTGATGGCCTGGAATGCCTGCTAGAGACGTCTCTTACTCTCCGGCTTGGATCCCAGTCTCTGGCAAAGTCACCCCTGATGGGTTCAGATTCATTTGTTGACCGGGGCATCTTCAGATTCTACTTTATCTCTTCAGACCAGGCGTGTCTATTCGACGTCCTTTAAAAGTCTGGCCGCCTTCCCCCTTCCTCTGTGGTGGATTTCTCCTTTCCCTATCGCCTTGCCAGCATTACAAGCATCTATGGATTGTTTATCTTCTTTTAGTAATTTTGCTCATTTAGCTTTCAATCTCAGATCACGGATGGCTTTTAAAAACTCCTAGAAATATACATCCTGCTTGACTTGTTCTTTTTGTTATTGTGGGAATATAGAAAATATTTTAAAGTTTTATCTTTAGTTTAGTTTGCATTTTTGCACTCATCCACTCTAATCTGTTTAGGCAGAAGCTTAAACAGTTCTACTTAACTTGGCTAACCCAGAGGCTGTGTATATTGGGATTTGAAAGTGCAGTTTGCATATTAAAAGATAAGTCAGTGCATCTCTGAGATGCGCTGTTCCTTCCAGTGAGGAACACTCTCAAAGTAAGATGGAACCGTGACTGCAGCCTGCCAGGCTCCTCTGTCCATGAGATTTCCCAGGCAAGAGTACTGAAGCAGGCTGCTGTTTTCTCCTCCAGGGGAGCTTCCTCATCCAGGAATCAAACCTATGTCTCCTGCACTGGCAGGCAGATTCTTTACCACCCTGGGAAGCCCCCAAAGAAAGACGAGGCGTAACCTTCAAGCAGTACGCAGCCATGTTGCTACAACAGACATTTGCACATAAACACAGAAATACCAAGACACCAAGGACAGGCTTTCTGACGCGTGAGTGACAGATTTATTTCAAAGCTATCAAGTATCAGCACTGCACAAAACAGAGAACCTCAGGGTCCTCTCAGCGAGAATGTGGTTTTCAGTCTTATGTATAAGCTGCTTCCTTTCTCTGGCACACAAGCAAAGTTGGATAACGCTGGATTCTTAGTCTTCTTTTCCTAGTTGCAGAAGTAAAGCGTTCTTCTTAGAGTCCAGGAATAGAATCCAGTGACGAGACATACATCAGAGCTCCTGTCTGGACCAGACACCTCTTCTGTAAGCTGACTTTCTCTCTGAGGAGTGTGCTGTGTCCCATGATTGACACTTGTTTGTCACGGATTTCATTTTCCCCCTTTAGTGTTGCCTGTGGATTAGGCAGCTCTTTCATTAGTGCTCCTCAGCATCTTGCTGCTGAGGGAACCATGTGTGCTGGTAAATAGTTGTCTTTTTAAATATACTGAGAGAGGCATTTTGAGAGAGACTTCTTCCATCTATGCCCTCAGTCTTGACTGCAATTTATTTACTTATTCATCAATAAATATTATGAAGCATGGTCTGTGATATAAATACTGTATATAATAATATAATACAGACACAGTTCCAGCCCCCAGAGAGCACATACATTATTAACTTCAGATGAGTCCAGTCGAACATATATTTCCCAACTTTGACTATGTGTGTGGCATATGGCATGATGATTAGCCAGACAGGCTTCTTTCCATCAGCTGATAGTCCAATGGGGAAGACATAAAAATAATTTCAGTACAATGTTTTTAAATGCAGGTAGCTACGGGATGCAGATGGGAGGTACTGAGCCTTATCTGGGGACTCAGGTAAGGTTTCTGGGTGGTGATGATTCCTGGGATGAGTCTTGAAGGCTGGATTGCTTTTGAATTTGATGTATTTAATTCTGTGCCTTGAAAACATGTTTTTCAAGGATGATCCCCAGATGGCGCTAGTGGTAAAGAATCTGCCTGCCAATGCAGGAGACACGAGTTCCATCCCTGGGTCGGGAAGATTCCCTGGAGTAAGAAGTAGAACCCCACTGCAGTATTCTTCTCTGGAATATTCCATGGACAGAGGAGCCAGGTGGGCTACCATCCATGGGGCTGCAAAGAGTCAGACACAACTGAGGGACTGAGCACATTCAAAGATAATGTTTGACGTTTTTATCGAGCTGCCAAAGGGGTCTGTAGAACAAAAGAGTTAACAAATTCATTACCAGGAGTTTGGTGTGTGTCTTAGTTGCTCAGTCGTGTCATATTCCTTGCGATCCCATGGACTGCAGCCTGCCAGGCTCTTCTGTCCATGGGATTCTCCAGGCAAGAATACTGGAGTGGGTTGCCATGCCCTCCTCCAGGGGAGTCTTCCCAACCCAGGGATTGAACCCAGGTTTCCTGCATTGCAGGCAGATTCTTTACCATCTGAGCCAGCAGGGAAGCCCTGGTGTTTAATATTTTATATTAAAAGATGAGATTCTAAAGAAGAAAGTCACTGCTTTGGACACATCTTTGGAAAATAATCCTAATTTAAAGAATTCATCTGCATTGAGCCGTTTTCCCCCTTTAAGGCCACTTGTGAGACCACTATTTACAAGTAGCACAGGGATACGTTTTCAGAGAAACCAGCTCAAAGGTAGAACCCAAACACTTCAAATGCTTTATCCTGAGAAAATCCAAATACTTAAGTCCCCAATGCATGCTCACATTTTCCCCTAAAAGCACGAGATGTTACTGAGGGACCCCCACTGTTGATGACTGTGATTAAAAGGGCTATTAGAAGCGGCTGCCGGGGAAAGGACAGTTGTGGGGACGTTGGGGCTGCCAGGAGGCAGAAGGTCTCACTGATTGTCTCCTTGGCACTCGTAATTTAGTCACGCAGCGATCGATTTCCGAGAACACCAGATATGTGCTGAAATTAGTGTGAGATTTCCACTCTTTGGCTCTGACTGGGCCATCCCATAATGACAACGAAATGAGACCATGCCTCACCGTCTCACACCCTCTGTGAAGAAGTTATCTGGCATGAAAAGGAAGGGAATGGAAACCCAGAGCCAGCCTATGGGACCCGCTAGCAGAATAACTGGGGTGAGGGGGCGAGGTAAAATGGCTTTGATGCAAACCAACACATGCGGTTCTAATTAGGCAGTGAGACCGGCAAGGAAGTGGGCATTATGTCTGTTAATTAACTTGGATGCTGTCGGATAGTGAGGTATCCTGAGGAAAAGCCAACAGCCTTTAACTCACCAGTGTGGTTAATTATCAGAGAAGGTTGTTCTCGTGGAATTTCCTACCAGGCATTTCAAAAAGACATTATTTTGCTCTCAGAAATGTAAAACACATCAAGTGACACTTCTTGCAGGCTAACGGCAGCTTGTCCTGGCGATGAAAAAGTGCCTGGGAGTTTTATTCAGTCCGAGGTTAATGAGCAAAGGTTATGAAGATGGTTCCCCTTTCATGTGTCTGCGGCAGAGAAGAACAAATTATCACCTTATCTGACTCCATTTTGGGAGGGATTATAGAACAACTGAAAGGATACAGTGTTTGGTGTTTTTATATAGGATGCTTTAAAGAATGATTTTTATCTTTCTGTATGACAAATGAGAAAATATGAGTCATTGTTAGAATGCATAAGTGTCACGAATATGAGCGCTGTCCTGATAATGGTTCTGGTTTTCCAAAGAATGTTTCTGAACCTTTGCAATCTGGGACAGAAGGGCACACACTGTGATCCTTCAGCCTGGATCAAACAGACAGGCAGAAGATGGTAACTAGTCTGTAAAGCAAGGAAAATGATATGAAAAGCAGCCTTAAGCTGACAGATTTGTATAAGGTATGAGGGAATAATCGATGGTACCTGGACTGTATCACAGCCAAGTGCATTAACAGAGGTAGCTTGCAATGTATCCTATCTTAGCTCTGCTCTTCTGAAGACAAAGGAATGGCAGCATCAATCGATAGCTTAAGGACGTCTTTTCCAAGATTTGGGACATGGTTCATTCACCCACAAGCAGGTTGCCATGGGGCTTTCCGGTGGCCTGGTGGTAAAAAACCCACCTGCCTATGCAGGAGATGCAAGAGACTCGTGTTCGATTCCTGGGTGGGGAAGATCCCCTAGAGTAGGAAATGGCAACCTGCTCCAGTGTTCTTTCCTGGGAAATCCCATGGACAGAGGACTCTGGTGGGCTACAGTCCATGGGGCTGCAAAGAGGAGGACATGAGTAACTGAGCGCACGACGGCCACATGGTTTTTTGTTTAACAGCACGATTCTGAACTATGAGAAGATAGCAAAGACTCCAGAATAAATAGGCATAAACACCAGCCTGTCTTGGGCAAAATATGACATGTGGCTGTCACCACATCTCACCCTACAATTCCACAGTTGCATGTTACTTATTCAAATGCATTATGCCTCTCCTTGGGCTTCCTAGGTGGTACTGGAGGTAAAGAACCTGCCCGCCAATGCAGGAGACATAAGAAGCGTGGGTTCGATCCCTTGGCTGTGAAGATCCCTGGAGGAAGGCAGGCAACCCACTCCAATATTCTTCCCTGGAGAATCCCCTGGACAGAGGAGTCTGGCGGGCTACAGTCCATAGTCTCACACAGTCAGACAAACTGCAGGGACTTAGCATGCACGCACACGCCTCTCCTTATACTGTCATGTTCACTGGGGTGTGACATTAACATATGGCAGTTGTATCACTTTATTATTATTGTTTCTTAATAAAATGACACAAATAAATATTTCTATTTATAATGAACTTACAAAATATTTTTGAAAGGATTATTTCAGTTACTCTTCAGAATAGCTAGTAAGTGACCTCTCCAAAAAATTATGAAAAATTTATCAAATAAGCAAGTAAATACACTTTATATAGGTACATTAATGCAATCTTATACAGTGATTAAAATAACATATTTATAATAATCTTTAATAACCAGCAATATATTTTCACTTCTGTTAATGTGTTCTAAGGAAGTAAGCAGATAAATACAAAGAGCTTTATGCATGAGAATATTTTTATGACATTGCTTATAACAGCAAAAAAAAACCATAGAGCTGGGGGTGTGGAGGGAGTGATAGCATCCAGGGTGCAGTGAGATACTCCCTGTCTCTCTCTTTCCATCTACACCTAGCAGATGTCCGCAAGGTAACAAAAGCGCCTCTGCTAAGCACACCAGGATGCCACACGACTCCATCTTTCTGCACACTCAAAGGTGGGTGGGCTGGAATACAGAGAGGATGTGGTCCTGGGGGACAGCAGAGCCCACAGCCCCAGAGAACTCAGCACCAGCAGAGGAGACAGCACACGTAACCCCAGCCTCCTGACCGAGCGGAGCCCACGGCTGCAGGTAACCACGAAGCAGCAGTGGGACCAGGGACCTCCGTCCCTCCAGCCACGGAGGCACCCACAACGCGAGCTCCCTGTACCCGCCCTGTAGCGGGGGGCGCCCGCAAACCTCGAAACACCAGACATGCCAGAAGTGTCTGCGCGACCCGGCTGCCCCGCCCCTCCTGACGCATCTCAGGAGGTCCTGCCCAGGGTGGAAGAGCCCGCCACCCAGGGCTCCAGGTGGCAACACCCCGAGCAGCGGGCGGCGACGGCCCCGGGGTGCAGGAAGCAATACCAAGGGCGCGTGGGGTGGGGAGTGACCCCGACAGAGGCAGCGAAGGGCGGAAAATGCCGACTTCAAATACATCCGGACCAGCTGGGGGGAGAGAAACGAAACCCCTGTGCCATAGTGCCGCCTACTGGAAGACAAAAAGAAAGAAAGGCCTCTAATTTTTGATCTGTTGAATAGTTTCAATGGAGCAGAAAGGTGTTTGCTACTTCACCTGCGCTGACTTGCCAGATACTATGAAGAACTGCAGTGACACTGTACAATAAGGAGAAAATGGTAATTCTTTAGAAACCAACTTAAAAATCACAGAATATTGCAACCTGATGGAGAATTTAAAATAACTGTTACAAAGAAGCTCCCTGAGCTACCAGAAAACTCAGAAAGGCAGATAAATGAGCTCAGGAATGAAATTAGTGAATGGGAGGAATACTTTATCAAAGAGACTGGAACTCTGAAAAACTAAGCAGAAATTCCGGAGCTGAAGAAGACCAAAAATGCTCTGAAGAATACATTAGAAAGCACTGGAAATAGATCAGACCAGATGAAAGAGAGAATTAGTGAGCTTGAAGATAGAGACCTAGAAATGATACAAGTTGACAACGCTAAAGCCTTTGACTGTGTGGATCACAACAAACTGCGGAAAATCCTTAAAGAGATGGAAATACCAGATCACCTCACCTGCCTCCTGAGAAACCTGTATGCGGGTCAAGAAGCAATACTTAGAACCAGATATGGAACAATGGACTGGCTCAAGATTGGGAAAGGACTGCGTCAAGGCTGTATATTGTCACTCTGTTTATTTAACTTATATGCAGTGCAGAGTACATCATATGAAATGCCAGGTTGGAGGAATCATAAACTGGAATCAAGATTGCCAGGAGAAATATCAGTAACCTCAGATATGCAGATGACACCACCCTAATGGCAGAAATTGAAGAGAAAGTAAAGAGCCTCTTGATGAAGGTGAAAGAGGAGAGTGAAAAGCTGGCTTATATCAACTTTCAAAAAACTAAGATTGTGGCATTCAGTCCCATCACTTCATGGCAAAGAGATGGGGAAAAAGTGGAAACAGTGACAGACTTTATTTTCTTGGCCTCCAAAATCACTGCAGACAGCGACTGCAGCCGTGAAATTAAAAGACGCTTGCTCCTTGGAAGCAAAGCGATGACCAACCCAGACAGCGTATCAAGCAGAGACAGTGCTTTGCCAACAAAGGTTCATCTAGTCAAAGCTATAGTTTTCCCAGTAGTCATGTATGGATGGAAAGTTGGACCATAAGGAAGTCTGAGTGCTAAAGAATTGATGCTTCTGAACTGTGGTGCCAAAGAAGACTCTCGAGAGTCCTTTGGACAGCAAGGAAATTAAACCAGTCAATCCTAAAGGAAATCAAACCTGAATATTCATTGGAAGGACTGATGCTGAAACTGAAGCTCCAGTACTTTGGCTAACTTAAGCAAAGAGCCAATGCACTGGAAAAGACCCTGATGGTATGAAAAACTGAGGGCAGGAGAAGGGAGTGACAGAGGATGAGACGGCTGGGTGGCATCATTGACTCAATGGACATGAGTTTGAGGAAACTCAGGGAGATAGTGAAGGACAGGGAAGTCTGGCATGCTGCAGTCCAAGAGGTCTCAAAGAACTGGACATAACTAAGTGACTGAACAACAACAGAAGGGGGAAAAGAAATAAAATATAAAAAGATGAAGAAATTCTATGAAAGTTATTTGATTCTTCTAGAAAGGGGAAGATGAGGGTAATGGGCATTCCGTAAGGAGAAGAGAAGGAAAAGAGCAGGGTTTATTTAAAGAAATATTAGCTGAGAACTTACGAAATCTGGGGAAAGAATTGGATATATAAGTGCATGAAGCTAAGAGAACAATTAATTACATCAACACAAAAGACCTCCAAGACACAGTATAAGTCAGTGAGAAAAAGAATTTTAAAGGCAGTCAGGACAAAAAAGGTAGTAACTTACAAAAGAACCCCTGTTAAGCTATCAGCAGATTTCTCAGCAGAAACTCTATGAGTCAAGAGAGAATGGAATGACATTCTCAAAAGCTAAGAGATAAAAACCGTCAGCCAAGAATTCTCCATAGCTAAGTCATAGCATTCTGATGTGATGGAGAAATAAAGACTTTCTCAGACGTAGAAAGTTGAAGGAGTTCATCAACAGTAGACTGTCTTACAAAAAGTGTTGAAAGCACCTCTTCTAGCAGAAACAAAGAGGCAAATTCTGAGTAAGGTGATAAATAGACAGGAAGAATCAGAAAATTGCAACTCTTTATCAGAGTAGATTTTTAAGACACTTTATCACATAAAGATTAGTGGGGGGAAAAGCATAAAAAATAACTATAGCTACTTCAGTTTGGAAAAAAAAAACCTCACAGTATAAAAGGAGATAATTTGAGATAGCAAAAACACAAAAGGGGAAGATGAAATGAGCAGAACTCATAAAGGTAAGTGAAAATAAGATGCCATGAGCAGAAAAATAACTATTTTACCTATGAGAAGTTTTATACAAACCTCATGGTTACCACAAAACATAAATCTAGAGCACAGACACAAAATATAAAATAGAGGAAATGGAGAAAGACATCATAGAAAATCACCAATCCAGAATGGCAGACATTAAAAACCAGGAAGAGAAATAATGGAGCTATAGAGCAACCTGAAAAAAAAAGATGATAAAACTGTAGTACTCGGTCCTCATCTGTCAATAATCCGTCATTTAACAGACACAGAGTGGCTGGCTGGATTAAAAAATAAGATCTGACTATATGCTTGCCTCCAGGAGACGCACCTCCGCTCTGAAGACAAACATAGACCGAGAGTGAAGAGGTGGAAGATGATGCTCCAAGCGAGTGGCAGCCAGGAGAAAGTGGGGGTAGCCACACTCAGGCTTCCCAGGGGTGCAGAGGCAAGGCGTCCGCCTGCCAAGCAGAATACATGTTCTTCTCAAGTGCACAGGGAACAAACAAGGGGTGACTGAACCACATTCTTCTGAACAACTTTTGGGTCAATGAAGAAACCGAGGGAGAAATAAAATATTACCTGAAGACAAATAAACATGAAAATACAACATACCGAAACCTATGAGATGTGGAAAAAGTAGTGTTAAGACCTTTCACAGCAATAAAAGCCTACCTCAAGGAACAAAAAAACATCTCAAATAAACAATACAACTTTACACCTAAAGTAACTTAAAAAAAGGAGAAACAGAGGAAACACAAATCTGTCTCTTTCTTCTAGGACAAATTCTTAGAGCCATACAAGCTTCAAAGACTGAATCATAAAACAACAGGAAATTTGAACAGACTAATAAGCAGGATTGAGATGGAAACTATAGTCCAAAACTTCCCCCTAAAAGAAACATCCAGGACCAGACAGCTTCACAAGTAAATTCTACCAAACTTTCACATTTAATACCTATTCTTTTCAAACTCTTTCAAAAAATTGAAGAGGAGTGAACACTTTTAACTCATTTTAGAAGACCAACATGACTCTGATACCCAAACCAGATAAAAACAACACAGAGAAATTACAGGCGAGTATTTCCAACGAATACAGATGCAAATATTCTCAACAAAATATTAGCAATAACACATTAAAAGCATCATGCATGATGATCGACTGGAATTTATTGCAGGGATTCAAGAATGGTTCAACATCTTCAAACAAATGTGATATACCATGCTAATAAAATGGGAGATCACAAAACACACGATCATCTCAATAGATGTATAAAAAGACACTGGGTGAGAATCAAAACCTATTTATGAAAAACATTCCCAATAAAATGGGTTTAGATAGTATGTACCTTATCATAATAAGGGCCATACATGACAAACCCAGAGCTAACATCACAGTCAATGGTGAGAAACTGAAAGTTATTCCTCTAAAATCAAGAACACGACAAGGATACCCACTCTTACTTCTCTTATTCAGCATAGTATTGGAAGTCCTAGCCAGAGCAGTTAGGCAAGAAAAAGAAATTAAAGACACCCAAATTGGAAAGGAAGACGTAAAACTGGCACTATTTGTGGGTTACGTGATTTTATATATAGAAAACCCTAAGGATTCCACCAAAAAACTATTAGAAATAATAAATTCAGCAATGTTGCAGGGTCCAAAATCAACATACAAAAATCTGTTGCATTTACATACAATAACAACAAGCTTTTAGAAAGAGAAATTAAGAAAATAGTCTCATTTACAACAGCAGCAAGAATTAAAAACCTGGGAATAAATTTAAGCAAGGCAGTGAAAGACCTGTACACTGAAAAGGATAAGACATTATTGAAGGAAATTGAAGAAGACAAATAAATGGAAAGAGGGTTTGTGTTCAAGGATCAGAAGAATTAAAATAGTTAAAATGTCCATATTGCCTAAAGCAATCTACAGATTCACTGCAATCCCTACTAAAATCCCAAGGACATTTTTCACAGAAAAAGAATAAAAAAGTCTAAAATTTATATGGACCCGAGACAGCCAAATGCATTCTGAGAAAAAAAGAACAAAGCTGGAGTTATCACATTCCCTGATTTTAAACTACTTTACAAAGCATAGTCATCAAAATAGCAAAAAACAGATACATAGATCAATGGAACAGATCTGAGAAATAAGCCCACACGTGTAAGGACAATAATTTATGACAAAGGAGCAAAGCACATAAAGGGGAGAAAGGACAGTCTCTTCAATAAACAATGCTTGGAAAACTGTATAGCGACAAGCAGGAAAAAAAAAAAAAAGGACCATTATCTCACACCTTACACAAAATCAGCTCTAAATGGATTAAAGAATTGAATATAAGACCTGAAGCCATAAAACTCCTAGAAGAAAACATAGGGCATATGTTCTTTGACATCAGTCTTCACAATATCTTTTTAGGTATGCCTCCTCAGGCGAAGGAGACAAAAGCAAAAATAAACAAGAGGGACTACACCAAACTAAAACATCTTTCATAGCAAAGGAAACCGTCAATAAAATGAGCAGACAACTTACTGAATGGGAGAAAATATCTGCAAATCGTGTATCTCATATGGGACTAATATCCACAATATATAAAGAACTCATACAACACAAAAACAAAGCAGAGAGAAGCAAATGACTGGATTAAAACATGAACAGAGGAGCTGAGTAGATATTTTTCTAAAGAAGACATACAGATGGGCAACTGGCACATGGAAAGATGTTCAACAGACCAGTTATTAGGAAAATGGAAATTAAAATCACAGTAAGACATCACCTCACACCTGTGAGAATGGCTCTTATCCAAAAGGCAAAAAATAACAAGAGTTGTGAAGGAAGTTGTAGAAAAGAGAATCCTTATACCTTGTTGGTGGGAATAAAAATTAATGCAGCCACAGGGAAAACATATGCAGATTCCTCAAAAAATTAAGAGTAGAGCTACCATATGACCCAGCCATCACTGTTGGGTCTTTCGAAGAACACAGAAACAGTAATTTGAAAAGATATATGCATTCCTCTATTCACTGCAGCATTGTTTGTAATAGCCAAGGTCTGAAAACATCCAAGTGCCTGTCAATGGATGAATGGATAAAGAAAATCTGGAATACACATGTACACTCATATCCAGTAGAATTACTACTCAGTTACAAAAAAGTTGAAATCTTGCCATTTGTTAAAAGATGAAGGAATATTGAGGGCGTTATGCTAAGGGAAATCAACGAGGCTGACAAAGACAAGTACCAGATAAGTTCACTCATATGTGGAATATAAAGAACAAAAATGAAACAAATAAACAAACTGAATGAAACAAAGGCAAACTGCAGATATAGAAGCAGAGCAGATGTTAAACCAGAGAAGGGGCAGGGGATGAGGCTGGGGCAAAGATCATTAGTGGTGAGCATGCTACAGTAGATAGAGAGGTAGAAGTAGGATGTACATGTGAAACTTAAATAATGTTGTAAAGCAACTGGAGAAGGAAATGGCAGTCCATTCCAGTATTCTTGCCTGGAAAATCCCATGGATGAGGAGACCATGGGGTTGACTGGCCACCTACAGTCCAAGGGGTTGCAAGAGTCGGACATGACTTAGTGACTACACCAATACCACCATAAGGCAATATTACAGCAATAAAAAATTAATTTAAAAATTAAAACCTCATCTGTAGGTCTTAATGCGAGTGTGCTCCGCCGTGCTCGACTCCTTGTGACCCCTTAGACTGTAACCTGCCAGGCTCCTCTGTCCATGTGATTTCCCAGGCAAGAATATTGAAGTGGGTTGCCATGTCCCCCTCCACGGGATCTTCCCGACCCAGGGATCAAACTCGAGTCTCTTGAGTCTCCTGCATTGGCAGGTGGGTTCTCTACCAACAGCATTCACAAATTATCTTTCATCTGTAAACTGGAGCGCTTCCCAGGCAGTGGGAGTGGTCAAGAATCTGCCTGCCAATGCAGGAGATGCAAGAGAAACACTATCCAGCAATTAAAACAATGTATATACACAGAATGCAACAATTCAGGGAAAAAAGCAGTACATGTGTTTGCTTATATAGGCACTGGAGTATTTCTGGAATGAGAACAACTGCTAAGTGGCTGCCTCTAGGACCTGCAGCTGGGAACTGGAGAACACTGGGAACAAATCCTTCCAGATGTCCATGATGGCAAAGCAGATGACTGGACTTCCCCCTGTCTCAGCGGTAAAGAAATTTTCTGCCAGTGCAGGAGATATAGGTTCGATCCCTGGGTCAGGAAGATCCCCTGGAGAAGGAAATGGCAACCCACTCCAGTATTCTTACCTGGAAAATCCCACGGACAGAGGAGCCTGGCGGGCTACAGTCCATGGCGCTGTGAAAGAGTTGGACATGACTGAGCAATTAAACAATAACAACAATCAGATGATTAACCCATGATATAACTTTAAAAATAATGCTCTTCTAATTTACAAATAAATACGTATAATAATATTAATATTTAAAAAATTTCAAGTGTGGGTTATGTATCCTAAGATGCCTAGAAAGACAAAATCTTAACAGTGAGGAGTTGGATTACTACTGATTTTTACCACTTTGCACGTTAACTCTATATTTTTTCATCTTGTTGGGCTGTGTAATAATGATGACACTTGTATTTTGCAATCAGAAAAATGAAGCAGCAGCATTTCAATTTTGAGGAAGTGGAATGAAGGAGCCAGCAACGGCGGCTGAAGTGTCTCCATTCGTCGAGGAAGGGTTTAATCCTGCTGCTGCTTTCTTAGCATATGCTCCATCCCCAGGGAGGATGACAGTCAAGGGGATCTTGAAGGAGTTAGAAAAGAAGAGAATGAAGGCTGCCTTTTAAAAGAGAAGGGGGGAAAAAAAAAAGAGAGAGAGAAGGGATTTTTACATTCAGATAATTTGGTTTTGCTTTAGGAGAAATTTGAAATCTTTAAATGTGTTCCTCCAAAGGCTGGGTCGCAAACAGAGGCGCCAGTAGGCACGCTGCATTTTGAGACAGTGCTGGTTGAGTTCACCAGCGACTCTGGCCCTCAGGTTTCCAGGTACAGGAAGGAATGTCCTTCCCCTTCCCCTGACGTCACACAAGGCCACAGGATTTGCTCTGGACAAAGAAGTGTGAACAGAAGTGACAAGCGCACAGTTCTATTTGCTTTCTTCCTTTGGTGTGGGGATTGTGACAGCTCAGGTCAAAATGAGTGACCTTCAGCCTGGATCCTGAGTGACCAGGCAAGAAATAAACTGGCTGTGTAAACCCACTGAGAGTTTCAGGAATTTATTATTACTGCGACACAGCCTAGCCGATCCTGACTATGTAATTTGTGTAGTCCAGCGCAAAATGAAAATATAGAGCCCCTAGTTAAAAAAAAATTATTCAGCATTTCAAGATGGTGACAACTGAGCATTCACCATGCAGAGGTCCTTTGAGTGCAGGGCGCATGTCCAGAGAGGGCCTAATTTTCGCATTTCACCACCACAGTCTTGGAAAAGGGGTCTGAACCCTCTTATTTCACATATGAGGAAAACTGAGAGCTTAAGCAGCTTGCTGACAACTACAGAGCTGGTAGATGTCAGAAATAGAATTGGATTTTATGGTATTATTAACATCGCTATAATGGGTGGATGGAGTTGGACTCTAGGGCATAAGGAGCCAAGCAGATCATCACAGGAAGCGGACAAGACCGAGGAACGATCCAGTCCTTTGCAGAAAACCACCCACCCAGACCCTCAGCAGAAGGTAAGAAAAGAGATAAAGTTGAACTCATTACATACCAAGCGAACATGTTCTTTTGCCAGAAAGCATAATTAGTGATTTCAGTCCTTTGTCTGAATACCTGCCTTAGCACATGCTGAAGAGCATCAGTAAAGCGAAGCGGGCACAGCTTTTCATTTCGTTGCTATAACTAATTAGCATTAGAGAAACCATTTTCATAAGCAGTATGCTAACAACCACTTGGTACCCGAAAACAAAAGCCGATGGTGTGGCTTTCTCCATGGTAACCAGACGTGGGAAAGAGCAATCCAGAACCATAAGTGGGAGTCCTGCGGGGAGGAACAGAGGCCGCTTGCTCTGAGCGTCCGTGTGAAGAAGCAGGTCATCGCTGCCCTTCCACGTTACAGGCACGGAGAGTATCAAAAATATTTAAGGGAAGGTGGTGTTCTGCACTAAATACACTCATACCGCAGACATTCATACACTGAAAAATGTTGTATGTATCTCTAAAAGCTACTCAAAATCATACAGAAGTGACTGTTAAGAAAAGCTCATTTGATTAAGATCACATGGTTTTTCTTGCAGAATTCCTATCTTTCCATGTAAATATTTCCTACTTCTTCACCCCTTGTAAGGAAGCAGTCACAGGTACAGAGGCTTCAGGAATGGTAAAGAAAAAGGAAATTTGGCTCAAAAAGAGGTAGTTAATTTGGTAATAAAAAAAAAGGCAGTTGTTATTATGAGTTTTAAGATCTTAAATCTTATTGTTCTATTTGATTTACATATTACTCTTCTTCACTGGTTATAACCTAAAACACAGTTGTGAAATAGCCAACTCTTGTGTCATTTTCTTCTCTTTTCATAAAACCTATGTTTGGGTAACTGTTGAAAGAAAAGGAGAAAGCAAAAGGAAGAAAGAGAAAATGAAAAGAAAAGAGAATCGGTTTGCTCCAGTTGCCTTAGAAAGTTAGTGTGACACCGCTGGAAGAAAATGCAACAATACCACGATTTGAGAAAGGTAGATGATTTTCAAAGAAATAGTTTATCTCAATTAAAATTGTTAATGAATACGTTCGCTTCCAAAAACTGTATGTTCAAAGAGATGATAACATCAGACAAAAACAAGGACTTAACTCATGTTGAATCACTTACTCAACTGGATTTTGCATCAAATGATAAATTTAAAGTTTCATGGCTCAAAGAGCCGTTTCAGGAAGTGTGTGACATAACATTTACTAACCCCTTCTTTATACTCACTGACGAGTTAAAGAATATTCGTCAGTAGCTAGTAAATTAGGCTATGGCAGGATCAACATAATCTTCTCCCTCAAGGAGCTGATTGAGAAATTCGACCTTGTTCCTACTATTAAAGCAAGAAAACAATTGTCAGCAATGTGAATGTGAGTAGACAGATGAATAATACGGATGAGTGTTTTAAAAGAGGAAGACAGCCATCATAGTTAGCTAGGTAACGTGAAACTGGCATTTAAATACCCCATTTTCACTATATAATTCTGAATATTTTAGACAAAATTGGGACAAAGTACAACTGCATATTGGATGGGCAGGGATGCATGAAGAATGCTTTCCGAGTTGCTGCTGACTTCCTGTGAGTTAGTCAGACATTCAGAGTATTTGACTGAGTTTGAGGAGCTGGTTCTCCTTGACCATGAGGCCAGTGCCTGGTTAATGACCCCAGTGTTGGTAGTGTTTCTAGCTCTTTGTGTGTGTGTACAGGTTAATTGAATTTTTATAACGGTTTCATAGAGGACTTCCATAACTTAGTATTAAAACAAAGACCATCTTATAATAGAGTTACAATATGCCATCCATAAGTACTTTAAGTATCTTAGCTTAGATTTTCAGGAAATGTGTGATGTATTTAACATTTTATAGTTTTCGAGAATTTCCACAGACTTCTCAGCATCTTCACTGAATTTAATCATGAGGTTTGGCATTTCAAAACCGTTCCTTCTCTTTCAGCTTCTTTTTAAGTTTGAAAGTGAATATGGTTTTGTGAGTGAAAACTGGAGACAAAATTCATAGTACTTCTCTGCAGTTTCTCTGTGTTTACCAGATAAGTGTTATTTCTGACCTGCGGCAGAAAACTCCTTGATTTTCCCTCAGTATTTGCCTATTGTTAGCTCTGAGATACCGAGAGTTACTCCAAGAGGTAACTGTGTCCATAGCTTCAGATTAAGTGAATGCATTGGCTTTGTTTTAAGATCAACTCCAAAGCCCTTGTTAATCATCACAGGAATGATTCCGAGGGCTCCATTTTGTCTACCCGTGAAAACCTGGGATTAAAGACTGAGAGTGGTTGAAAAATTTGTCACGCTAAGTGCTCATTAGCCCCAGGGTGCTTGCGTCAGCATCCTGTCAGGCTTCTTCCAGAAGGTTAGGGAAGGAGTAATAGCCAATAGCATATGGACTTGCATTAATTTTCAGCATAGAAACCCACGGAAGGACCAGGGAATCCAGGCAACTTTTAACAAGCTGTAATTCTGTCCTCACTTCCAACAGCCCCCCTCTGAAGGTGCCATCCATATTAATGTTTCCCCTCCCTTAGATAGCACATTAGTAGTTCAAACAGACCATTACTCATTGTGATCTCTTTTACATACCCCCTAGGGCATGGGGGTGGCATATTAAGGTCACAGCAGGATTTCAGTGTGAAGAAAACTTTCCTCCTTTTAGCAAGTGGCTCTTTTCTGAATGCCTATAATTGGCTTTCAAGCCACAATGCTGAGAAACGCTGTCAACTTCCATGTGGGTCAGCAGGTCTGCAGAAAGCCTTGGCCATTGTTTTTACCTCTATCCTAGTATCATTACTAACAACAACTAGGATGTGCTGAGCCCATTATGTGTCAGGCACGCTGGGATACTCAGTAGGCATCCATCAGTCCCATTTTCACAATGATCCGGACCCTGCGAGACAGGTCTTGGGATCTGCTCCTTTTAAAGATGACCGAGCTTGGCAGTTTTCCCCAAATGAGCTGCTGGTACGGACAGAGTCAGCGCTAAATGCGGGGACCTGACTCGGGGTTTCCCAGCTTTGGTAACTACCGACGTCTGGGGCCAGACAACCTTTTGTCGTGGGGGCTGGCCTGTGCATCGCAGGACAGTCAGAGCACCCGTGGCCCCTCCCTGACACTTTGCTAGCAGCATCCATCCCCGGGTGTGGCCATCAGAACCCTCTGATGGCCATCCAGCCATCTCGTCCTCTGTACAGCCGCCGGTTTGACTCAAAGATCCCTGCTCTCCATCACCTGGCTCTGCAGTCGACCAGCCTCCCGCGCACAACCCCTAGCCTGACTGGTTCCTTTCCCCGTACCTTGAGGGGAAAGTCTCGTCACCGGCTGGTGTGCAGCTTTGACAGACCAAGCATATTTGTCACACATAAGCTTTAACAATAAATTTGCATAGGCTAGTGTGACATTGTCAATAAATCGACACTCAGGCTCTAACAAATCTATTAATATCTTCAGGAGTCTATTATGTAAAAGTCTGCCATTCAGGTGACTACAGCCTCAGGTCTTCTAGCGAAATAAATTTAATTTATTTAGGGTGGCCAGGAAAAGTAGGCAGAGAGCAGCTTTTACTTTCTGGTTATACCAGTGCTTGGTGGGTGAAAAAGCTTATCTCCATCAGCTAATTCTTAAAATATCCCTATTAATTTTTTCTTTAAAATAAAATCTGCAACTGGTTTCCCATTTCTGCTAATTCATTTTGGCTCATGTGTGTGTTCTGTGACAGACACGGTGAATACTCAAACCAGGCTGGTTTTATAATACAAAGGTTGTAAATAGTAATAAATAAGACTTTTTATTATGATAATTAAAATCTATTTGTTTAAAATTCATGGGCCAGCTTGTGTCTTCTCCAAACCACCGTGATTTATACAGGGTGGGGTCAAAGTTTTGAGGAGGACAAGGTCTCTCTGAATTTTGGACGCAGTATACATGAGAGAGGAATTCTTATTTGCAATGAACTCGTTAGAAATCAATACTTTCATTGTTTGGCAGATTCATTTTAGAGGGTGAAAAAGTTCAAGTGGAGAGAAGTGCCCTGAGAAAAACAATACTGTGTACTGAACTTGAGCCATCTGCTGACTCTGAACAATCACTGTTGTTGCTGTTCAGTCACCCAGTCGTGTCCGACTCTTTGTGACCCCATGGACTGCAGCAGGCCAGGCCTCCCTGTCCCTCAGCATCTCCCAGAGTTCACCCAAGTTCATGCTCATTGCATCCGTGATGCCATCCAGCCATCTTATTCTCTGACATCCTCTTCTCCTTCTGCCCTCAATCTTTCCCAGCAATCATACTGCCTTATAAGACGAATAAAAATTAATTTGTATTGAAATTTTATGAAATTTTTTTTTTAATTTTGAAAGTATAGGAAAATCAGGTTAAGACAGAAACACTTATTAATTTATTGAGAATTTGAAACATAAACTTACTCATCTTATAGTGTGAGATGTGGTTAGGCTTTAAATCATGATTTTATGGAATGTGAGAGCTAGAAAGCACCTTGAAGATTATCGAAAGAGATATCAACATTTTATCAAATGAAATCTTACCTGGAGACCCAGTTCTTTAAAAACAAACTAAATTAATATAGATACACATTATCTCTCTCTATCTATATAGAGCCTATTTTCAGTAAGCACAGGCTTTTGAAATTCAGTGTCATGAAAAACAGAGGTAATCACATCTTATTTGTTGTTGCGCTTAGTCGCTTAGTCGTGCCAACTCTTTGCTACCCCATGAAGAGCCCCACCAGGCTCTTCTGTCCAGGGGGATTCTCCAGGCAGGAATACTGGAGTGGGTTGCCATGCCCTCCTCCAGGGGATCTTCCTAATCCAGGGATTGAACCTAGGTTTCCTGCATTGCAGGCAGATCCTTTACCGTCCGAACCACCAGGGAAGCCCTTATTTAGTACTACTGTATTTTGTTGTCTAGATTAAGCAAATACTCATACACCCAGGTAAGCAGCAGCAAGCAGGTTAAGTATTTTTTAATAACTAACTTTACAATTTTAGGATGTTTTTATTAAGCAAAAATTTTAGCTCAAGTTTACATTAATACAATATTATGTATTTTTGGTTTCTATCCTAAGTTTGTATACGTAGCTTGTTACAGCTTTTTTAAAAAGGGATTTTATGTTATTTATGATTGATGTATAGTCAATTTACAATGTTACATCAATTTCAGGTATACGGCATAGTAATTTGATGTTTTTATACATCATATTCTGTTTAAGGTTATTATAAAATATTGATTATATTCCTTGCATTGTGCATTACATTCCTGTATCTTATTTATTTTATACTTAGTAGTTTGCACCCCTTCATCCCCTTCCCCTGTCTCATTCATCCTTCAACCCTGTTCCCACTGGTAACCCCACTATGTGACAGTCTAGAGTTTAAAAATGAAGCTGAAGTCAAACTTCATTCACGTGACCCTAAGAATCTTAGCACTTTCCTGGGGGCTCAGATGGTAAAGAATCTGCCTGCAACACAGGAGACCAGGGTTCGATCCCTGGGTTGGGAAGATCCCCTGGAGAAGGGAATGGCAATCCACTCCAGTATTTTTGCCTGGAGAAGTCCATGGACAGAGGATATAGTCCGTGGGGTGGCAAAGAGTTGGACACGACTGAGCGCTTAACATTTTCACTTTCTTTCGAGAATTTTAGGACCACATCCATGACCATCGCCAAGTCAACACAACTTTTCACATAAGAGATGAGTTAAAGACACAGAGTAGATAAGTTATTGGTTCGGGGTCACACGTCGGCAGGGCAAGGATGAAGCCTCGGGCTTGGGTCTTTAAACTAGTGCTCTTTTCAGTCCAGACTGCCTCTATTATTAAATTACTTAATTTATCTGAGCAAAAAACAAAACCTCAGGGATGCTATTAGCAATTTACTATTTCCAGTTCTTTGGGGAATCTGTTAATTGCCCTTTCATAGATGCTGCTCATTATGATTAAGACTCTGATTAAATGCAGAAGTCTGGAATTCATGTAATATTACGGACATATTCAACACGGATTTAAAGTACCAGAGCGGCATGAGTTGCGCACTCAAATCTTTCAACACTATAAGATGTGCTCCTAACCTAGCAGAGGTTTTTCAAGAACCTGCTGTGTGCTAGGATGACCTGATTTTCCCCTCAAGGAGCTTACAGTTTAATTAAGGGGCGCTCATATTTGAAAGAACAGACGTCGGTGTATGGGCAGTAACCCAGAGGAGATGTAGGTCAGCTTCATGGAGCACTTGAGATAAGGGATGATTGAGCGAGAGGAGAATGAGAAGGGCATCCGGGTGGTCAGAATGGCTGATATTTATGGACTGTTGACAGAGACAAGCGGTGACAAGGCCTGTGCGTGGATAATGCCTCATTCGGAAAGCAATTCTGGGTTAGGCATCATGACTCAACCCTCCTCCTGGGGAAGACGTCAGGGCGCAGAGCTTCAGTCCCACAAACGCTAAGTGAAGGGACTGGGCCTCCAGCCCAACTTATCAGACTTCAGACCCCACGTCCCCTCATTCTACCCTTCTGCCCCCTTGCTCGTCTGTGTGGCCCAAGCAAAGAGGGCAGTCAGGAGCTTGTCGGACAAGAACCTTCCAGAGCGAAGGGTGATGCTGGGAAGACACTAAGACAGACGTAGAAGGTGAAGTAAAAGGGTTTTAGACTCTATTCTGCAGTGACACAGTGGCGCAGTGGTAAAGAAGTCGCCTGCCAAGGCAAGAGCTGCAGGAGGCGTGGGTTCGATCCCGGGTTGGGAAGATCCCCTGACGAAGGACATGGCAACCCATTCCAGTATTCTCACCTGGAAAATCCCATGGACAGAGGAGCCTGGCGGGCTCCAGGCCACAGTGCCGTTGGCCACGACTGAGTGTGTGTGAGTGCACCCTAAAGCTGGGTAATTGTGCGACTCATCTTACTCAGATTCTGATGGTGAGTGAAGTGAAATAGTTGTCGCTGTGCAGATAACAGGCAAAAGACTGAGTAACATCAAGTATTGACTATCTCTATGATAACAGATGTAATTTACTTAGAGTGTAGGGAAGAGAAAAGTGAAAGAGAAGAGCGGTTGAGGATTTTTATAAAATCATTAATACTATTCAAAAAAGATCTCAAAAATAAAAACAACAGCTTTGGCACATTCATTCCCACTATAGATTTTATTGCCTCCTTTCTTCCACTCCCCCACCTCCCTCTTTCCTTCCTTCCTTCCTTCTCCAGTGGAACCTATGCCATTTATTTACACCTTTTGTATCTTAGTTTGCCAATAAAGTAATGAATGAAGAAAAATCAGGGCAGTATAATCACAAAAAATACAAATGTCTGTATGCTTAAAGGGGCTTTATAACTAGGCTTATTATGTTTATAACTTTCTTTTTATCCTCTTAGGGATCAAATCTATGAATTACTGATGCATGGACTCCTAGTCTCTTATTACGATGGCATTTTTGGTATATTTCTTTATTTGAATCATCAGGATTTTGTTTATTAGCCCGAGGATGATGGTGCTTTAAAGGGGCAGAAAATTTAAAGAAATTTTTAAAAAATCAAACCATCGCAGGCAGGCTCCCCTCCAGGCCCCAGGGAACTCCTGGAGCCTTGGCTGGGGCTGATTATGCAAACACCAAGTTCTGGGTTCATTTGCGTTCCAAGGGTTCCTGCCACACCACTTCCAATTGCTCCAAGCTGGGCATCCGACTCCCTGAGAACCGCCGTGGTTCTGCTGGCCCATCTGTCAGCGCAGCGGCATTAAGCCCCAGAAAGGAGGTCGCTATTAGGAAACTCCAAGTTAATGCAGCGTCAAGAGAACTGGAGGCCAGCAGGCAGCTCCTCTGCGGGGATGAAAACACTCACCTCCCCCAGCCGGGCTGAAGGGAGAGGAGAAGCTGACAGAAGGAGGCCACGGACACTGCCAAATTGTTGCCGGGTGGTGGAGCGTGCCCGTGGGCGTGGCTTCCTGGCTCCAAGAACTCAGAGGCAGGAGTCTATGACCCACCGACCTGTGCTCAGTCCCCGAGTCATGTCGGACTCTTGTGCCGCCCCATGGACTGGAGCCCATCAGGCTCCTCTGCCATGGGATTTCCCAGGCAAGGACACTGGGGTGGGCTGCCATTTCCTCCTCCAGGGCATCTTTCTAGACCATTGGCGGGATGATCCTTTTTTAACCATGGAGCCACCAGGGAAGCCCAGCAACTTTGTGACTTGTCTCTTTTGGGTTGACTCTGCATGGCCATCTTGGGGAGAAATAAGAGTGACACGTGTCAGCACGGGGAAGCAAAAGCTTGTGGATGCCTCCCGTACAGAGGAGTCATTTTTCTGTCAGAATGATTAGTTAGAAGCTAGCAGTAAAGTCCCTCAATTAGCATGCCTTCAAAATGCCATATGTACATGACTAATGAAGTGACAGCCTGAAGGTAAGAACTCAGGGCCTGCTCGAGAGGAGAGCCTCGGGAGGCAGAGCCCTTCAGGCAGTTTCCTAGTGCATGGAAGGGTCCGCCCACAAAACCAAACAAACGTGCCCCCCGCCCCCACCGCACCGTGGAGACAGAGACTGAGAAGTAATTTTCGACAGCAGTGTCTGATTTAGTGGATGTCTGCAGACGCAGCCTGTACTTAGTTTTATGCCAGATTTAATAGAATGCGTTAAACTTTCCTAACCACTTGGCAGTCTGCATTACAAAAAAAAAAAAAAGGTCAAAAGCCATCCAGGTTACAAAGAGATGCAGCGCAGAGATTCTCAGAAGATGCTGGTGAAGTGAAAGTCCTCTTCCGGGACGCTGGGATAACCTGTCAGCTCTCTTCTTGACTCTTCTCGTTGCCTCCCACCCAGCTAGGTCAGGAGTAATGGCCTCACTTCCTTTAAAATCTTAAGAAAAATGTCATCATGTTGCCAGGGGTCCACGTGAGCTCAGAAGGCTTGGCTGGCCCTCTCCATGCCCTCTATGAAAGGACGGAGTCTTCGGGAAGGGTTTGAGCCTTGTGCTGTTAGCTCTGCACTCGAGAAGCCATTTCTGTGGAATTTAACGATCGATGCCTTTTAAAAGTTCAAAGTTGTAGCTAACCTCTTGAAATCTGTTTGCACAAGGAGGCACCAGACTGAGCTGAACTTCCAGTCTCTTCATCTATTGGGTCCTTTATTCGATAACAAAATGGAATCATTTTGTGCGCTGGTACTGTGTTAAGGCTTTGCTCACCTTACTGGATTTAATCGACGGGACAATGCTCTGATGTGGGCATGCTCATTCTTGTCTTCTGGGCGAGGAAACGAGTGAGAAAGATTTCAAGAACATGCATGAGCTGGCTGAGATTTAAAAATAAAATACAATTTAATTCATTTATTCAGGTGGTGTTGGGTCTCCATTGCTGTGCGGGCTTTTCTCCCCACTCTGCAAGTACCTCCTCCTGGGCACAGGCCTACACCCTCTGCCCCAAACTGGCACACATGTGGGGATGAGGTGGTACTCCCGGCTGGTGGCTATGGATGGATACTTGTCAGCGCTATCCCCCTGGCAACGTAGGCCCTCAAGACAGGTAAGGAGGTACAGGAACCTTTGCTCAGAAGTTATAGATATCTGTACATCTTAAGGGCATGCTCTGTGGTGAAGACGAGGTGCAGAGCACAGGGCGTCCCCAACATAGGAAGCAGGAGGGACAGAACCATTCATCTCACTCAGAGGCACAAAGATTTCTGCTTCACAACAGATTCTTCTGGAAAAGGCTGTGCTCTTAAGGAAAACAATTCTTGCTTTCAGTCTTGAACCGAGGAGGAAGTAGGAGAAGTAATGGATGTGTATTACTCTTCCTTGAAGCTCTATATTCCCATTGAAAAGAGGCAAGGCTATACTTCTGAAGTCTGCATTTGTCTGCAAAGATTATCTGTTCTTCTTCTTCTTTTTTTTTAAAATATTTTGCCCTCACAGGCTGAATACTTCACACCACAAAGTATTTCTGGCTGCTGTTGTTCTCCTCTCTCTTTCAATCTGGAAGACTTACTCAATGACCCTTTTCTATTTGACAGAATTCACATCAAATGCAAATGATGTGAGGCCAGGATTCTGCTTCCCCTGTTGCCAAGATAGGAGGGGAGGCAGCAGCTCTGGTAAGTTGCTGTGACTGTCCAATGCTGGCCAAGGCGAACCTTCCCAAGGTGCCTCAGATGTAAATGCTTGTTCCTGATGTCTTTCAATTATTTTTCACTTAAAAGAAATACTTTAATACATTGAGTTCAAATTGCATGATGGTAATTATGCTTCTGAATCTGATTAACTGACGTGATAGAAGGATCCTTTCGTTCCATGAAGGGATATTTATTGTTCAATAGATGGGTCTAATTTTCGGTGGGAGGAAAATTCATACTATAAGTATTGAGACTGCCTTCTTTCATTAGTTATTTATGAGGCTCTTATAAGACTGGTTAAAATCACACAGAAGAAAAAAGGTAAGTTAGTGTTGATCAATTTTTTTTTTTAATTGTTTTGGCCATACATTGTCATGATATCACCATGGGTTTACATATGCTCCCCCTCCGGAACTCCCCTCCCTCCTCCCTCCCCCCCAGGAAATCTCGCTGCACCAGTCCCGAGCATCAATCCTGGGCTGGCGATTGATTAGACACATGACATTAACATGCTTCAATGCCCTTCTCCCATATCATCCCACCCTTACCCTCATCCACAAAGTCCACGAGTCTATTCTATACATCTGCGTTCCTTTTGCTGTCTCGCATGTTGGGTTCTCGTTACCGTCTTTCTAAATTCCATATATATGCGTTAATATACTGTATTGTTGTTTTTGCTTCTGGCTTACTTCACTCTGGATAATGGGCTCCAGATTCGTCCATCTGAGTAGAATTGCTTCAAATGAATTTTTTTTAATGCTGAGTAATATTCCATTGTGTATATGTACCACAGCTTTCTTATCCCTTTGTCAGTTGATGGGCATCTAGGTTGCTTCCATGTCCTGGCTATTGTAAACAATGCAGCGATGAACATTGGGGTACACGTGGCTCTTTCAATTCTGGTTTCCTCGGTGTATATGCCCAGCAGTGGGATTGCTGGGTCATATGGCAGGTCTATTTGCAGCTTTTTAAGGAACCTCCACACTGTTTTCCATAGTGG
>ML663573.1:9110670-9163493 GCA_007570785.1 Antilocapra americana
ATTTTTGAGATTAATTGTTTGTCTGTTGCTTCATTGGCTATTATTTTCTCCCATTCTGAAGGCTGTCTTTTCACCTTGCTTATAGTTTCCTTTGTTGTGCAAAAGCTTTTAATTTTAATTAGGTCCCATTTGTTTATTCGTGTTTTTATTTCCAGTATTCTGGGAGGTGGGTCATGGAGTATCCCGCTTTGGGTTATAGCAGAGAGTGTTTTGCCTATGTTATCCTCTAGGAGTTTTATAGTTTCTGGTCTTATGCTTAGATCTTTGATTCATTTTGAGTTTATCTTTGTGTATGGTGTTAGAAAGTGATCTAGTTTCATTCTTTTACAAGTGGCTGTCCAGTTTTCCCAGCACCACTTGTTAAAGAGGTTGTCTTTTCTCCATTGTATATTCTTGCCTCCTTTGTCAAAGATAAGGTGTCCATAGATGCGTGGATTTATCTCTGGGCTTTCTATTCTGTTCCATTGTGTTGATCAATTTTTGATCTAATCCATCCATTACAGATGGTCCTCCATCATCAGATGGTGACTGCAGCCATGAAATCAAAAGACACCTACTCTTTGGAAGGAAAGTTATGGCCAACCTGGATAGCATATTGAAAAGCAGAGACATTACTTTGCCAACAAAGGTTCATCTAGTCAAGGCTATGGTTTTTCCAGTAGTTATGTATGGATGTGAGAGTTGGACAGTGAAAAAGGCTGAACACCGAAGAATTGATGCTTTTGAACTGTGGTGTTAGAGAAGACTCTTGAGTGTCCCTTGGACTGCCAGGAGATCCAACAAGTCCATCCTAAAGGAGATCAGTCCTGGGTGTTCACTGGAAGGACTGATGTTGAAACTCCAATACTTTGGCCACCTCATGCGAAGAGTTGACTCATTGGGAAAGACCCTGATGCTGGGAAGGATTGGGGGCAGGAGGAGAAGGGGACGACAGAGGAGGAGATGGCTGGATGGCATCACTGACTTGATGGATGTGGGTTTGGGTGGACTCTGGGAGTTGGTGATGGATAGGGAGGCCTGGCGTGCTGCGGTTCATGGGGTCGCAAAAAGTCGGACACGACTGAGCGACTGAACTGATACTGATACTGATCCATTACTTAGTTGGTAGAAAGCTATGCTCACCAAGGGGATTTGGAATCAGCCTGTAACTCATGGTCATGTGACTTGATGTTAACTGAGCAATGGAACACTTGGTAAAATTGGCACCTGCATTTATCTTATTGGTTATGTCGCTCCTTTCTTCAAAAAATTCCAGAATTCTTCACTCCATGGTAGGTAAGGTACCATGTGTGGATTGAATTCAAGCCTGATTTCCTCACCAGCATGTAGGCCAGCCTGAGGGGCAGTGATGCTGCTCAGTGGCATTTTTAGCTCCCTGCCCTGAGCTCACAGACAGTGGCACTGAGTCGCCCCTTTTAAGTCAGGTGGAGCCAAAGGACCTGTTTGGTTAATGAAAAGTTGAGTGGGGCCGACATGTATAACTTCCAGGCCAAAGCCTCTAACTGCTGGTATTCAGCTCTCCACCCTCTCGTCACCCCTGCTGTGGTGATCGTGACCCTCACGATGCTCTGGATGCCACTGCTGACCCCGACTGGAACGAGGTGGGGCTCCTGCCAAGCCATGTGGTTGCGTCTCATGAGTGAGAGATGACCCTGTGTTGTTCTAAGCCCCTGAAATGTTGGGGTTGTTGGTTGCTGAAACAGACTTTAGCCTTTAATGTCTAAGACATCAGGGACTTTCTTGCTTCTGGAATTTTAGCAGCCAAACTCTATTTTTGAGGAAAATCTGACCTGCAACACCGCGGTGTAGTAAAAACAGAGACAGTCTGGGGAGGGGTGAGGTGGGCCGGGTGTGGGGAGAGAGGAGGTCTGGCTTCTGCCGCCCCTTCCGCGGCAGCCCACCCTCCTGCTCCACCTCCTCCCATCTGTTGGAACTCAGGCCAAAAACCAATGATCCGGTCCAAACAAATCTTTTCAACTAAAGCTTTAGTCCCAAAGTCACAACTGGATCTGGACTTGCACACACATTTTGTTTTATTTTGGCCCATTGGGTTTTATTTTTAATCTGAGCCAACGTTTAAAAGTTAGGAGACTGTACGCTGTACAGTTCTGAACTTCCCTAGATAAGGTGCGGGACTAGGAAGCTGCATCCTTTTTGCTTTCCTGTCACAAGGGTCTCAGCTGCCGTTTGATGTTACACTTCCAAATCTGTTTCACTTACGGAAATGTTTCTCCATCCTGTGTCCCTAACAAAAATGGGAAAATATAGACCAAGTGTGCTGTGCTTTTCTAAAAGTCACATGGAGTGCATGATATTCCTAAGTATGGAAATGAAAAGTAAGTTCATCAATATTTTACTCCTTCCTGTTACTTGTTGCTTCTCATAAGCTTTAGAATTTGTGACATCTCTTCTAGTCCCTTATGTATATTGTTCTATGGCTTGATTTCTGAAAATATGGTCCTTGAACCACCTGGACCCAACTCAGCTGGGATGTGTGTGAGGAATCCAGATTGTTAGGACCACTTCAGACCTGCTGAATTAGAGCTGGTGATGGTGGAACCCAGGAATCTGCATTTTTGTAAGTATTCCCTTCCCCAAGACAACTTTTAGGCACAGTTAACATAGATCTATATTTTTGTTTTTGCACCAGTACCACACTGTTAAAAGATGCTTGTTCCTTGGAAGGAAAGCTATGACAAACCTAGACAGTATATTAGAAAGCAGAGACATCACTTTGCCAACAAAGCTCCATACAGGAAAACCTATGGTTTTTCCAGTAGTCACACACAAATCTGAGAGATGGACCATAAAAAAGGCTGAGCCCTGAAGAACTGATGCTTTTGAACTGTGGTGCTAGAGAAGATTCTTGAGAGTACTTTGGACAGCAAGGAGATCAAACCAGTCAATCCTAAAGGAAATCAACCCTTTTGGAAGGACTGATGCTGAAGCTGAAACTCCAATCCTTTGACCACTTGATGCAAAGAGCTGACTCATTGGAGAAGACCCTGATACTGGGAAAGATTGAGGGCAGGAGGAGAAGGAAATGACAGAGGATGAGATGGTTGGATGGCATCGACTTAATGGACATGAGTTTGAGCAAACTCTGGGAGATAGTGAAGGACAGGGAAGCCTGGCTTGCTGCAGTCCATGGGGTCACAAAGAGTCAGAAATGACTTAGAGACTAAACAACAACAAAAACCGTACTGTTTTGCTTACTGTATGTGGCTTTGTGGTATATAGTCTGAAGTCAGAGAGTCTCATTCCTTCAGCTCCATTTTTCTTTCTCAAGATTGTTTTGGCTAGTCCAGGTCTTTTATGTTTCCATATAAATTAAAATTTTTTTGCTATAGTACTTTGAAAAATGCCATTAGTAATTTGATAGGGATTGCATTGAATCTGTAGATTGCCTTGGGTACTATAGTCATTTTGATGATACTGATTATTCCAATCCAAGAACATGGTATATCCTTCCGTCTGTTCCTGTCATTTCTGATTTCTTTCATCAGACAAATCCAAATCAAAACTACAACGAGGTATCACTTCAAACCTGTCAGAATGGCCATCATCAAAAAGTTTACAAATAATAAATGCCAGAGAAGGTGTGGTGAAAAGGGAACCCGCCCACACTGTTGGTGGGAATGTAAATTGATACTAACACTATGGAAAACAGTATGGAGGTTCCTTAACAAACTGAATGAAAATAGAGCCACTATATGACCCTGGAATCCCACATCTGGGCATATATCTGGAGAAAACTATAATCCAAAAGAATACACGCACCCCAACATTCATTTCAGCACCATTTAGAATAGCTAAGACATGGAAACAATCTAAATGTCCCTGGTCAGATGAATGGACAGAGAAGATGTGATACCGACACGCAGTGGAGTATTACTTAGCCATTAAAAATGAAATACGCCATTTGCAGCAATAGGGATGGACCTAAAGATTATCATGCTAAGTGATACAAGGCAGACAAACACAAATATCATATGATATGAGTCATATGTGGAATCTAATTAAAAAATACATATGAACGTTTTACAAAATAAAAATAGACTTACAGATATCAAAAACAAAACATGGTTACCAAAAGGGAAATGTGGGGGGTGGGGAGAGATAAATCAGGGGCTTGGGATGAACACACACACATACATAGGTATATATAAGATAGATAATCAACAAGGACTTTTGTACAGCACAGGAAACTCTACTCAATATTCTGTGATAACCTATATGGGAAAAGAATGTAAGAAAGAATGACCATATGTATATGTATAACTGAATCACTTTGCTGTACACCTGAAACCAACACAACTGTAGGTCAACTATACGCCATTAAAAGTAAAATATGAGAGGACTTCCCCGGCAGTCTAGAGGTTAAGATTTCATCTCCCGATGCAGGGGCTGAGGGCTCAATCCCTGGTCAGGGAGCTAAGATCCTACATGCCCCCTGGCCAAAAAAACCCAAAACCCATAAAACAGAAGCAACATGGTAACAAATGCAGTGAAGATTTTAAAAGTGGTCCACATAAAAAAATTCTTTACTAATAAAGAAAATAATTTTGAAGATGTCATGAAAGAGAGCAGAGAAATGAGTGATTACAAGAAGAATAATATGGAGGGGCAAGAAAGACGGTTTTTGTGGTTAAAAAACAAACAGACAACCAACAATAATGAGTCTACAAGTCTACAGAATTGATGGTCAAGGGCCAGCTCCAGTCAAACTTAGGAAGTAAGCAAAGGTCCTCAGTAAACTAAGCTCCTTGCATTTCTGCCCCTTCTCTTTCAAAACAACATTCCTTGCCTCTAGAATCTTTTCTGACATTTAAGAACATGGATAATGTGATCTGTTACTTACATGCATTGACTGGTGGGGATGGAAGTGGTCAGAATACCCTTACAGAAGAGGCCAGCAATGAACCAGGAGGAGAGAACTGGGCGGGGGTGGGGTGGGGGGTGGGGTGGGGGCACCGCCCTGAAGGTAACTGCACTTAGAGAAAGGAGTGGTTACAACATAGCACGTGCTGACTACCGGTAAGGAAGATGGAAAAGTGTCAGTAAGGGGCTTAGGCGGCCCGGTCCACGTGGTCCTGAGCGGCAGGAGGGCGGTGTGAAAGGCTTATGGGCAGTTTCTTTGGAGCAGATGGATGCCGGTTCAAAATGCGTGACACTGTGGTCACCACTCCATTGCTGTAAGCCATGTTTTCTTCTTTTTTATTTAGGAGCAGAACAGTACTTGTTCCTTCACAAGTCTGTGGTGAGGATTAAATGAGGTAATAGGTATCAAACGTCTCAGTCTATGGAGAATCCAGTTATGTTTTGGATGTTGTAGAAACTATTCCAGTGACTTCCAGAGTGTGTCTTCCTGATCGAGGTAAACACTGGTTATGTATTGTAACTCGTCAATTGATCTCCCTTCTAGAGAAAGGAGGGCTTTCCAGGAGGCACTAGTGGTAAAGAACCTGCCTGCCAATGCAGTAGACATGAGACACAGGTTTGATCCCTGGGTCAGGAAGATCTCCTGGAGGAGGAAATGCTAACCCACTGCAGTATTCTTGCCTGGAGAATTCCATGGACAGAAGAGCCTGGCGGGCTATAATCCATGGGGTCACACAGAGCTGGACACGACTGAAATGACTCAACACGCACGCTAGAGCAAGGAAAGGGTTGGAGAAAGATTGGATATTATGTGCAATATTAGATCAGAGACAAATGGGGAGGAGAGGGGAGGGTGGATGGGTGACATACTGTATTGAGTAATTTACTGATGTCATTCTGGAGACTTTTTTTTTTATCATTTTGGAACATGGTATTAGAAAGTCTCTCCTAGAGACTTGGGAAATTTCATCTTTGCAGGACACTGTGTTCTTAATATACTTTCTGAACTTCATTCCCAGGACACAAGGGGTAAGTACCATTCTTACTCCAAATAAACTTTGCCATCACTGAACTAAGCTTTTTAAGAGTCTTAACTCATTTAATGGGTACAGTGACCTCCATTTAAGGGATGTTTATGGTGGTGAGCTCATGGGCCAGCGTTGGGAGCTACTTCGTGGCTGAGCTGGCTTCCAAGGCAGTGCTCTGCTTCAGGGGCCTCAAGCTTCTACTGAAGGTCACATCAGAAGCAATCCAGCCTGATGGGACCAAGTACTGCAGTTGTTATTTTTTAAAGAAAGACTGTAAATATTATTCTCGGCACTGCACAGTAGCCATAATACAAAACCAAATGTGGGAGTCTTTTAGAATCCACTGCTAGGAAAAGCTTGCTTCCCCTAAGGCGCTGATATGCTTCTCATCTGATAGTGGTAATTAAGACACTGACCATGCTTCCCTTCTGCCTTAATTATCAAGATGCCCTAGGCTTAGCTACAGCATCAAGGTTGGGTGTGGGGGGGGTGACTTTGTGGTAGGCATAAGTTTTGCTTGATCCATAATTTGGATTTTCAACCCTGACTTATGCTGTATCATTATTTTATTACATTTATTCCTGCAGCATGAGAAAAGATACTAATATGCCTTAAGGCCGCATCAATGACATGGATGTAGACAAAGAGGAAGAGGATGTGATCTTTTTCATCTTTTAAGATGTCAAAAAGCTCAAGATGGTCAAAAAATTATGGTATGTGAAGAAAGATCCAAGGGGTCTCTAAAGGCTGGAAGAATGGGCCAAAACTAACTATTAATATACAAATTAAATGAGCATGATTTAAAACCATGAACACCAAATTATCTGCAGTCAGAGCTGTGGCAAGTCTGACTCCCGAGGTCCAGGGGGTGGGGACAGAGCAGAAGCACTATTGGACCCGTCAGGGCTTTACCCACAGGATAGCCCCCATTTGGTGTAACCTTCTCCCAACCCTGAGCATCACTAGAATGAGTGGAGAGTCAGGGAGGAATGGGTCACAGGCCTCAGGGGTCTGGGATAAGATAAAGGCTAGAGGACATCTGAGCACCAAATAATTGATGCTTTTGAACTATGGTGTTGGAGAAGACTCTTGAGAGTTTCTTGGACTGAGATCCAACCAGTCCATCCTAAAGGAGATCAGTCCTGAATATTCATTGGGAGGACTGATGCTGAAGCTGAAACTCCAACACTTTGGCCACCTGATGCGAAGAACTGACTCATGTGAAAAGACCCTGATGCTGGGAAAGATTAAAGGCGGGAGGAGAAGTGGACGACAGAGGATGAGATGTTGGATGGCATCACTGACTCAATGGACATGAGTCTGAATAAATTCCGAGAGTTGGCGATGGACAGGTAGGCTTAGCGTGCTGCAGTCCATGGGGTTGCAAAGAGTCGGACATGACTGAGCAATTGAACTGAACTGAGAGGACCCTCCATTCATTCTACACACATTGACTGAGTTGCTATCATAAATCAGGATGTTGATGCAGGAGTGAATAGGACGAAGGACTAATGTCAAGGATTTCTATTTCCATCAACCGAACATTCCCTAGAAACTAAAAGTTAGCTGCCCAGTTAATGGATTCATCAACAAATCCCTATCAAACAGTTGCTCTGCGCCCGCCACTGTGCAGGAATCAATGAATCCGATGTGGTGGTAGGTGAGACAGTCAAGGGTGCAGGTGGCCCAGGCTGAGAAGCTGGAGCCCAGGAAGCATGGGGATGGGGTGCCCCCCCAGTCTTGCTGGGTGACACCTGGCATAGCTGGTGCTGAAGAAGACTGGGTATGTGCCAGGTGAACTCTTCTATATCTAGAGATTTTTAGATAGGTGTGATGAGACTGACAAAAAGGCTGAGTGATTGTTGTTCAGTCACTTGGTCGTGTCCAACTCTTTGTGACCCCATGGACTGTAGCACGCCAGGCCTCCCTGTCCATCACCAACTCCTGGAGCCTACTCAAACTCATGTTCATTGAGGCAGTGATACCATCCAATCATCTCATCCTCTGTGGCCCCCTTGTCCTCCTGCAACTGAATGGTAGGTTGTGCCAATGGTGTGGAGTGCAGAGCAAGGTCGGCGTGGGAGCCATGATGGATGGCCGGCAGGAGCCAGGAGCAGGGGCACAGGGTGCTGAGGGCAGGGCAGAAGCGGAGCCCACAGGACAAAGCTCCTGGGAGGAGGACTTCAGTGCCGTGGTGGCTGAGCCACCTCGGGAAGCTCCAAGGAGTGGATCTCGAGCAGACGAGTGGGAGCTCCAGGGAGGGGATGGTGGCCGAGTTATAAGGAAGAACTTAAAAAAAAAAATCCTCCTTTAAAAATCTCTGTTCTTGATCAGTGATTGGAACTTCCTGCCACTCAGTTGGATGTCTGCCTGCGAAGGAAAGGTATGTGGAGTGGAGCCAGTCATGTGTGGGAGGTTTGGGGGCCAACCTTCAGTTCCCTTTCCATCTACGATTCTGTGGGGCTAAGCAGGTCCTATCTAGGTGTGAAGTGAGTTCTGTCAAGGTTTCTGCTGGCCTTGGTGCTGAGCCTGTTCATCTCCATGAGATGGAGTGATGCTTCTCACCACTGCATTCAGGCATTAGCCCTCAGTCCTGACACAGTGACTTGGGTGGACCATTCAATCACATTAGCAGCTGCCTCTGTATAACTTGACTGCATCCGATAAACACACTGGAGGCTGCCCGCCACCAGTTACAATCTGCCAAACTGGCAAAGGCGTACGTCAAGGCTGTATACTGTCACCCTGCTTATTTAACTTAAATGCAGAGTACATCATGAGAAATGCTGGACTGGATGAAGGACAAGCTGGAATCAAGATTGCAGGGAGAAATATCAATAACCTCAGATATGCAGATGACACCACCCTTATAGCAGAAAGTGAAGAAGAACTAAAGAGCCTCTTGATCAAAGTGAAAGAGGAGAGTGAAAAAGTTGTCTTAAAATGCAACATTAAGAAAACTAAGATCATGGCATCTGATCCCATTACGTCATGGGAAATAGATGGGGAAAGAATGGAAAGAGCGAGAGACTTTATTTTGGGGGGCTCCAAAATCACTGCAATCATGAAATTAAAAAGATGCCTGCTCCTTGGAAGAAAAGCTATGAACAACCTAGACAGCATAATAGGAAGCAGAGACATTACTTTGCCAACAAAGGTCCGTCTAGTCAAGGCTATCGTTTTTCCAGTAGTCATGTATGGATGTGAGAGTTGGACAGTGAAAAAGGCTGAGCGCCGAAGAATTGATGCTTTTGAACTGCAGTGTTGGAGAAGAAATCTTGAGGGTCCCTTGGACTGCAAGGAGATCCAACCAGACCATCCTAAAGGAAATCCATCCTGAATATTCATTGGATGGACTGATACTAAAGCTGAAACTCCCATACTTTGGCCACCTGATGAGAAGAACTGGCTTTTTTGAAAAGACCCTGATGCTGAGAAAGATTGAAGGCAGGAGGAGACAGGGATGACAGAGGATGAGATGGTTGGATGGCATCACTGACTCAATGGACATGAGAATAAGTAAGCTCTGGGGGTTGGTGATGGACAGGGAAGTCTGGCATGCTGCAGTCCATGGGGTCACAAAGAGTCAGACATGACTGACTGAGCGATTGAACTGAACTGAACTGATCTCTCCTGCAAACTAGCATCCCACTGGTTTGGCCATGAGGGCAAGTTCCAGGGAGCTGCTGGGTGTAGCTCAGCTTCTGCTGGGACCCAAAGCCCTCCCAGGGTGCACACAGCTGCCAGGAAGAGAATCTTTCTTCTTTCAAACTCCTTTCTCCCACCATGCCCTCTTCTCTCTGCCTGCTCTTCATCTTTCCTCTTTTTTCCTACTCCTACTGGCATGATGCAAGTTGACGTTTTCTGACCATTTCATCCCACTTCAGGTGGGATTTCATCTTTTCATACATCCATTGAGTATTCATGGCAACCTCCTTACACCACTCAGTGACCTGTATTCTAATAGGAGATTTTCACCTTGGGCTGAAATCATTCCCCGCCCCCGCCAACAGCTCTGGGGAGTGCTAGCCTGACTCACTTTTCGACTTCATATTCTCTGTAGAAAACACTGATCCTGGCAGGTAAATAGGTGCTCAATACATAATAGTAGACAAAAAGAGTGAACTGCCTTTTCTGACTCATGAGAATGGCTTGTTATGTTCTTATGTTTGGTGGTGATGTTTCTGATGTAACGTATCCATGGAAACATTTCACTAAGAGAAGTGGTCCATATGTGAGGCATAAAAGCAGCACTGTTTTTATGTGTCACAGCAGACTAATGACTGTTAGTTTGCAATCACGGACTACAAAAGAAATGATTGCTTGAATAGCTGAGATCCCAGGTGTTAATTCAATAGCAAAAAGTGTGTGTTCTTGTCATTCAGCTTGTGATGGCCAGGAGCTGATGGGTACTTGCTTTTGAACATGCTCGAATCAGATTCAAGACCTTCCATAATTCTGCAGACTCAAAGGAATAGATGATGCCCCCAAAGGTCATCCTACACAAACTCCTGCCTCCAGGCAGAACAGGATATAAACTGACTTGTCAACTCTCTTACCCGTACAAAACCTGTCTCAAGGAGAATGAATGTGAGTGCTCTTTCAACCTCAGAAATGCTTCTCCTAAGGGACAGCCCTCGTGGTCCCTACATTCTCCATTATACATGATTAAAAATTCTCCCCTGTCTCAGAAGACGAGTTTCCATTTGCTCCGTCCTCAGCAGAGCAAGAGAAGGCCGGTCAGCATCACCGTGCGATGTCCTTTAACACACTGAGTACATCCACCCCAGGGTTTCCTTCCCTCAGACTTAATAAGCCCAATTCCTCAAGCCTCTCCTCCCAGATCGATTTTGCAATCCCGTAATCATTTTAATCAGGTTTGTCCCTCTCCGTTGAATCCTTTCCAATTCATCTACATCCCACTTAAACATTTTTGCTCCCCATTGAACACCAGGGTGAGGAAGGAGGGAGCGAGTGGAGCTAGGAATTGGGAAGAGAGCAATTTCCTGGCTTTTGGCTGTTGTATGACTAATTCTGGGACAACATCACAGAGACACAGGGGTTTTTTCTTTTTTAGTGAGAGTGCTGGCTCAGCAGCCATTCCTTGGCAACTCTATATTCTGGATCTTTCTCAGCAGTGCTTGAGAAGAAGTGTTCTGTCTTAACATGAGCTGTTTACTTGTCTGTTTGGAAATTTAGTGATCTGTGAGGAGACCGAAAAGAATGGGAGAGGCTCAAGAAGAGAGGACACCGAGTTGGGGTCTGGAGCCCGGCAGAGAGCTGGGGTGGGTGGGCAGCAGGGGGTGATGGCAAACTGTGTTTAAGGTGGGGGCGTGTCACCTCTTGCTGCTCTTCTTTCACACGTGAGAATGTCCATCCTGCTAACAAGAGCCCCTCTGCTTTTTGCTTTGTTTTTACAGAGAAGTATAAATCTATATTTTCAAGCTAAATATTCCAATTAAACATGGCAATCAATTAGAAAAATTTAAGCCATTGCACAGCTCAGCCCTGGGCGGTCCTAAGACCAGCATCTGCAGGCTAGTTTTGCCGTGGGCTCTTGTATTCGCTCTCTTTTCAGGGGAATAATCTTTTACCGTCCTCATTATTTCTGTAATACATTTCTGAAGACATCTGCATCACCAAAAGACACACTCATCCTGCATAAATACCTTCCTAAAATTGTGTTTTAAAAGGCGATTTTAAAGAAAAGGAACTTAAAACTCTCCACTCTCGAGTGACGAAATTCCAGATGCGGGGGAGGAGGGGCAGCTAAAGATGTCAAGAGGCTGTGGCGAAGGAGACTCTCTATGCTTTGTAATAAGTCAGCCATCACGCACGTCAAGACATCACCGAGCACGGTGCTGGGTCTGATGTCGCCACGCTGTCGTTTCGAGTTAATCGAATCTGAGACCAGTGAAACCAAGGCAAAGCCTGTTGAAGAAACGAACCCATTTGTGCTTGGTTTTCTAATTTTCAAACCCAGCAGGTTCAATTTATTTACCAAGGTTGGTCTAAGATGGAGATGTCTGTGTAGAAAGGCAATTTAACCAAAATGCTTTACCCTAATTACAAAGCACAGCAATTTGCATAACTAACCAGCCTGGGTACTCAGGGACCCAAGAGAGCCAATCCTATTAAAGCACAAGTTATGTTTTGGAAAACTTTTAAGAAAATAATAGCGAGTCAAGACTTTGAATTTTCTTTTTTTTTTCCCCCCTCTCTCTCTAAAAGGAAATGACAGAAGGTATAATCCTGTGTCATTTGGGCTGAACGTCTTGGAGAGAGATTCTGCTCCACGGGAAGTCAGTGGAAATGGGGCCCCTTCTGTTTGTGGCCATGGTTGCAGGAGAGCGTGTTGGGAGGGTCGGGTTTGGAAAAGAGCTGTTGTAACATCAAAGAAGCCGGTCCAGATGTAATTTTCCACTGTCAATATGGAAAATGCTATTTCTAAAGAGGGCACTGATCTTTTGTTTGCTGTAGAAAATGAAGTTCTCTCTCAGGATAATGGATTCCAACTATATCAAAGGACAGTTGATCTTAAGATTTGATAAGACATTTCTCACATAGTGATAAACTGTGGCACTGTTTGCCAGAAAGGAAAACAAATGTTCTTTGTAGAGCTTTTCAAAACTAGATGAGACAACCCTTAAGAGACTGGCCAATGAAGTTTGAATCATTTTACAGGGCAGGAGTAGTTCAATTTGCATGATAAAAAAGTACGCTGGAAGTTTAAAAAATAAAGGAAGAGAATACAAACTGGATTCTTGTTTTCTGCATAGGTATGTGTGTATTAGTTGCTCAGTCATGTCTGACTCTTTGCAACCCCATGGACTGTAGCCTGCCAGGCTCTTCTGTCCATGGAATTTTCCAGGCAAGAATACTGGAGTGGGTTGCCATCCCCTTCTCCAGGGGATCTTCCCACCCCAGGGAATGAACCTGGGTCTGCGTATGTATAGTCCAAATGATTTAAATGTTAGCCACAAGATGACACCTGCCACTGACCAACTTGCGCTTCCATTGGAATAGAAGCTCCATGAGGTTTAGGATCGTGGATGGAAACTAGAGACGGGCCCCTTCATTTCTAATGCTCAGTTGCTCAGTTGTGTCCAAACCTTTGCAACCCCATGGTCTGTGGCCCACCAGGATCTTCTGTCCATGGGATTTTCCAGGTAATAATTAGGCAACTAGGTTGCCCTTTCCTAGTCCAGGGTTTATTTTTTGAGATCTGGGTAACTGGCAGTGAGGCAGAGGAAAGTGAAGCTTCTGAAGGATGAACAGAAAAATAACACACCTTTCATGGCCTTTGTAGTCATCTCTCACATGCCTGCTGTCCCTGTGAAGGGTTTGGTCCCTGACAGCTGACTGGACGCATAAGGAATCACGGTCGTTCTGCCAGCCAGCCATTCAGGGACACCAAACCCTCATGATGTGAACAAACAACAGCACGCACTTGCCCAAGTGACCAGACAAGTCTTTAAAGGAGTATCACTAAACTGCATCTCTCCCAGGCCAGGGGTCAAGATGAAAAAGAACAGCCAGGCAGCAAGTTGCCAGGTTGCTGTGCGATGCAAGTGGCAGATGGGTTTGATCCTAGAAAACCTGCCAACTGGCATGGAAAACATTAGTCTGGGAGAAGAATGTCTCACTTTAGAGAGGACGGCTCCCGCGGTGCCATTCATTACCTCCCTGGAAATGCTGGGCCTGGCTGCGAGGGCTCAGCTGAAACACACAACTCCATCTCCCCGACGTGTGCACACGCGCACACACAGGCCTGCATTGTGGTCACTGCACACAAGCCTACGTCATGGTCGCTGCACACAAGCTCTCCTGTCAAGGTCAGCCTGCCAACACCAGGTCGCGTTTGATGGGAATAAGGAAACAAGTATACTTGCCTTACTCAGGGGCTTCCCTGGTAGCTCAGTTGGTAAAGAATCCGCCTGCAGTGCAAGGTCCGCAGTGCAGGGGATCCTGATTCGATTCCTGGGTGGGGAAGATCCCCTGGAGAAGGGATAGGCTACCCACTCCAGTATTCTTGGGCTTCCCTGGTGGCTCAGCTGGTAAAGAATCCACCTGCAATGCGGGGGACCTGGGTTTGATCCCTGGGTTGGGAAGATTCTCTGGAGAAGGGAAAGGCTGCCCATTCCAGTATTCTGGCCTGGAGAATTCCATGGACTGTATAGTCCATGGGGTCGCAAATAGTTGGACATGACTGAGCAACTTTTACTTTCACTGTCTTACTCAACATCAGTCTAAAAATGGAAAGAGCTTCACAAAAGACAATCTTACTAAATGGCCACAGGGGCAGTTAAATCACTTTTATTAGTAAAAAATACTCTCACAGAAAGGCCTTTGAACTTTGAAAACATCACAAGCTAGCACAGAAAGCAAATGATTTAAAACAAGTGGAAGCAAAACGACTGTCCAGTCATCAAAAGGAACCTCCATGAAAGTCAGATGAATGAGGACAGACGCTCTGTCCAGAAGGAAGGCTCTGAGGGGAACGGGCCTGGTGAGACAACATAGGGAAAGATGATTTTAATAAAATGAATGGCTACTGACATGTCAGCCACTTCGTGCCAGGAAAGAGAGGTACCCGACAAGCCAACAGAAGGGCAGTTGCGGCTGGAGGGGTTAGCATCTTTACCTGCTAACAACCACACGGTTCTCAGGGTCCCTGAAAGGCTGATTTGGCTTCACCGTCTTGAACGCCACAGGCTGGGACTGGGGCTCCTGGTGAACTACTACACAAATAATGCACATTCACCCAAATAGCCAGAGGGCCTGGCTGGTGGTTCTTTCCACCTTCTAAGTGGTGGGGTGATCGTTCTTCCCACGCAAAAAACAATAAAGGGAGGGTCAACCTGACTCTTATTGACAACTCTTTGGGGCACATGGTGTTGGAGGCTGGGAGTGAGCGCTTTACTTCCAGCCACAAAAAGAAGACGTAGCTCCCGCCCACCTTTCTCGTTGAATATCTTGAGGCTTTCAAAACAGTATTCTTGCTAAGAGTATCCCCCGATATTGGACAGGGTTTAAGCAACACCACTAGGCCTGAGGATTTGGGGAACATTAGACATCAGTCTCCTGATCACCTTGGCCTCCACATAATCACTCCTGCCATGATTTCTCTGCTCAGGAGCAGAACAGATTCCACTCACTAGGAATGTGGACTTGAGGAGACTTACATTCCACCGACAGAGGAGCTGAGGGCTATAGTGTATGGGAGCGCCAAGAGTCAGACATGGCTGAAGCGCCTCAGTACACACACGCGTACTCATGAGGATGAGAAAGCTGATTTATAGAAAAAGCAACTTGGCTGCCTCAGAAACCATGACAGTTTCAGACTATGACAGAATATTTCCACTTGAGCTCAAAAATATGTATTTTCTTGGAAGGGGCCCTTTTGCTTTTTCTTTTTAATGTTTATAAGACCCATTTTCTAAGTTAAACACGGCAAGGAGGGAAACCAACGAGCCCCTGGGCCGTGCACTTCCTCATAGTGACGCTGTGCCTTGGGGCCGCCATGGTTTAGAACTAAGCACAGCTTTCCCCCACGGAGGCCTCCTGACGAGGGCTGTGGAAACAATGCATTACACAGAGCATGGGAGTTGGGTCAGCGACCACTTCTCTCACTGGAGGCTCAGTCCTTAGGCAAATAATTTACCTTTTCTTACCCTTTGCTGCCTCCTCTATAAAATGGTGACAAAGAGAATGCCTCATCGAGAGAGTTGTGGAGGCAACTACTGAGGGCTTGCTCAGCTGGTAAAGAACCCGCCTGCAATGAGGGAGACCTGGGTTTGATCACTGTGTTGGGAAGATCCCCTGGAGAAGGGAAAGGCTACCCACTCCAGTATTCTGGCCTGGAGAATCCCATGGACTGTATTGTCCACGGGGTCACAGAGTCAGACACGCCTGAGTGACTTTCACTTTCACTGGTGGCTCAGTGGTGAAGAATCTGCCTGCAAAGCAGGAGACACAGAAGACACGGGTTCGATTCTTGGGTCAGGAAGATCCCCTGGAGTAGGAAATGGCAATCCACTCCAGTATACTTGCCTGGAGAATCCCATGGACAGAGGACCCTGGTGGACTACAGTCCACAGGGCCACAGAGAGTTAGACGCGACTGAGTGGCTAATCCACCCCAATCGAGGCAACAGACGTGCCAGCATTTTGTAAACCATAAGGGTCTATGAAGAGTTAGTTATACAAGCACTGGAATTCCAGTAGTTATCACCCAAACACCAAGGGTCGGATTCCCTGGCAGCCAGGAGCCCTATCTTCCGCCTGTTGGCCCCCAGCCAGTCCTGAGGCCCTCATGGTTCTTGGAGGCTGCAGGCCTTGCTTTTCCTGGGAGCAGCTGAGCCAGGCTCTGTCCCCTGCCCCAACAGACCTGTGTTAGTCCTCATGGAGCTTGGTTAATTGTTTCAGCCACTTTGGTTTACTTTGCACACATGTGTGCTAAGTCACTTCAACTGTGTCCGACTCTCTGCAACCCTATGGACTGTATCCCGTCAGGCTCCTCCGTCCATGGGATTCTCCAGGCAAGAATACTAGAGTGGGTTGCCATTTCCTCCTCTAGGGGATCTTCCCAAACCAGGGATCGAACCCTCTTCTCCTGTGTCTCCTGCATTATAGGAGGATTCTTCACTGCTGAACCCCCAGGGAAGCCCTTGGTTTACTTTGGTGACACCTAAAACAGACATTTATCCTCTCTCTGGAAGGAGAGCACTCCACACACTGTGATCAGAAAGCAGACACCTGTGTCTCTGTAACCCTATCATCAAGACTATTTCTTAGTATGGTTGGGACCTCAGGAACCGTGAATGTGTGATCAGTTCACTGAAGGCATGAATGAATGAAGGAGTGGAAGAATCAGTATATGGACCACGAGAAAGGACGGTAGAGAGGACAAGCCCAGAGACTTCTTTTCTCAAGTTTCTGCAAACTAGAGAGATTCTGCCAGCTGGGCCCAGACCCTGGGCCTCACGGGCAGGTATGCTGAATGTGCCCATAATTCTGGAAATGATGTGAGCAGGGTCAGACCATGTCAAGCTAGGAATGGGACTGAGAACAGTTCTTGACTGGCAAAGTTTATGGGGGCATGGGAGGGAATATAGATGTAAGGAATGAGGAGGGAAAGCCTGACGCAGAATAGTACCAGGGGAGGTTACCTGGGGGATGGACTTCAGCAGATCTGAACGTAAGGGACAGAAGGAGCGAAGTGAACCTAGGTTGTCAGCATCGGCGGCTTTGACTCAAGCTGGGAGGAGGGGAGATGGGAGAGGAGGAAGTCAGAGCCAGTGGATGATGGTCTCTGTGATGCTCAGAGCTAGCCTGGTGGCCCTGTTTTGCAGAGGCTGGGTCCAGGGGAAGAGGACTCAGCTACTAGAGACTAGAAGAAACCTCTGTCCTGGGAGAACAAGGATGGGCTGGAATACGCCCCTTAGCATACATGCTTGAAGCTCCCCATGCCCACACAGAAAGCTCTGCTGCCCTGGGGGAGGCCACGCGGCTTCTTTAAGCTTCCTCGCATCTGAGGCCAAGGGAGTCCCAGGGTCTCAGGCAGGACTCAGCTCTGAGGTGAGGGTAAAGAGTCCCAACCACCAGTTAAAGATGGACCAGGGGAAACATCACTATCTCAAGCTACACGGAAGCAATTCCATCCGTGTCTTACTTCCTTAAAAAAGTATTAGGCAAATGCGCACTGTCTCCAGGCTGTGCTCTAAATTGTGCTATTAACGTGCAAATTGACTATCCTCATAAGTCTCGTTTTATTGTTATACTTTTATTGTTAATTTTTTATTGGATAACTTTTATTGTTATCCAACTTCATTTGCTGAGCATCTATTGTATACACGGTACTGAGGAGAGAAATCAACACGCACCTCTGACTCCCTCCTCTGCATTGTAAGGAAACGCCCAACAGCACTGGGGCTGTTAAACACCAGATGAGCAGACATGCCTGTAGTACTGAACCCGCTTACCACAGACTGGGGCTTGAGCCACGTGCTGGGCCTCGACCCAAGCCAAAACCCATGGTATTTTGGTTTCAGGACCTAATGACGCTCAGGTTCCTGATGTCTCGTCGCAGAAACAATTTAGACAGAGACAGAGTGACAGGTAAGAAGTGGATTAATTCAGATACAGAGAGAAGCACACTCCACAGACAGAGTGTGGGCCATCACAGAAGGCGGCGCAGCTGCCCTGAAATTTGGCGGTCCTTGGAAGGAAAGTGATGACCAGCTTAGACAACATGTTAAAAAGCAGAGACATTACTTTGCCAACAAAGATCCATCTAGTCAAAGCTACGGTTTTTCCAGTAGTCATATATGGATGTGAGAGTTGGACCATAAGGAAGGCTGAGTGCTGAAGAATTGATGCTTTTGAATTATAGTGTTGAAGACTCTTGAGAGTTCCTTGGACTGCAAGGAGATCCAACCAGTCCATCCTAAAGGAAATCAGTCCTGAATATTCATTGTAAAGACTGATGCTAAAGCTGAAACTCTAATATTTTGACTACCTGATGCAAAGAACTGACTCATTTGAAAAGACCCTGTTGCTGGGAAAGATTGAAGGCAGGAGGAGAAGGGGATGACAGAGGATGAGATGGTTGGATGGCATCACTGACTTAATGGACATGAGTTTGAGTAAACTCCAGGAGTTGGTGATGGACAGGGAGGCCTGATGTGCTGCAGTCCATGGGGTTGCAAAGAGTCGGACATGACTGAGCAACTGAACTGAACTGACTTTTTATAGACTGGGTAATTTCATATGGTAATGAGTGGGAGGGTTATTCCAACTATTTTTGGGAAGTGGGGGAGATTTCTAGGATTTGGGCCACGGCCCACTCCTTGGTCTTTTAACAGTGCCTTGGAACTGTCATGGCACCTCTGGGTGTGTCATTTCACTTGCTGATTGAGGATCAAGGTCTAGTCTTGTCTGCCATCTTGGTCCCATTTGATTCTAATCGGTTTTATGCTGTGTCCTTGGGTTATGTCATTCTTCCAAAAGTTGCGCTCTGCCCCTTTCCCTCCTGTTACATCATCACCATGGTTACCCTATAATTTCCTTTATTCTGGATGTCCTGTGAGTTTTTATCCATATGTATTTGTTTTATACAGTTCCATTCACAGTCAAAATAATTTTGTGAGGCTGTTTCTTATATGGGTACTTGCCTTTAGATTTTTATTTTTCAGGCATTCGGTTGTGGGATATCTGGGCCATGAGAATCAGGGTTTCCACCTTGAAAGGAGGATCATTTAAGACGAGGAGTTAGTTGTATGTGCTTCATTTGAAGCACTATTTCATTCTCTACCATAACAAAGAAAGCACGCTTTCTCTAGCACTGATTTGAATACTGAATAAGAGGAAGTTAAAAGGTCACCTGGCGATTTTCTGAGTTTCTAGATTTCTACATGCTCATCAACTGCTTATAAAACTCATGGCACCTACTTACTGATTGGTTAACTTTCACCTTGAAGTGGGGTTTAGCTAGATATTGAAGGAATGATGTGCCCTCTGCAGAGAGAGCAGGACAAGGGCCCAGAAACAGCTGGCATTTCTCCCGTGCACCCCCTCCCCCGCCACCAAAGGCTGGACTGAGAGGCCCTGCTTGGGCTGGCAAGGGGGGTCTGGAGGGGAGGTGAACTCAAGCCTCAGGGTCCCAGACTCTCAGCTGCCCCTGCCCAGTGCCCCCCACCTTCTGTGCTGGTTCCCGGCCAGCACTCCAGCCTCACAATGACACCAGCCCAGAGGCAGCCCAGTCAAGCTTCCCCAAGGTGCCAGGGAGGCACCCCCCCAGTGCCCATGCCAGGTTCCCTGCGGCCTCCTGCCTTGTCTGGCTCAGCCTCCCATGTGCGGGCATCCTGCCCTTTCCTCCTCCTGGGATCTCCACCTGCCCTAGCACCCCTGGTAGCACGGGGCAGGCGCCCAGGAACACAGACCAGACTGCGTCGGAGGGAAGGCAGTCCTCAGAGCAGCTTTGCCCCTCACGGTGCAGGAACGGGTCTGCTCACACACAGCCCGAGCGCGTCCCCCAGGAACAGATGCAGGCAAGGCGACGACCTCCTTCTCTCCAGACTGCACACCACGCCAACCCCCTCTGCAGAATCCAGGACAAGTCACCCCAGGACAAGCGTTTGCTCTGAGAGCACAAGCTAATTGAGGGAGTGGTGCTGTGAGTGAGCAAAGTAGAACATCGAAAAGACTCTGAAATAACCCAAATGGGAAAATAATTTGAAAAAAGAATACGTACTTGTATATGGCAATAAACTGTACACCTGAAGCTAACACAAGTTGCTCATCAATTATGTACCTGCCATGCTCAGTCATGTCTGACTCTGCGACCACATGGACCGTAGCCTGCCAGGCTCCTCTGTCCATGGGATTCTCCAGGCAAGGATTCTGGAGTGGGTTGACATTTCCTCCTCCAGGGGATCTTCCTGACCCAGGCATAGAACCCACATCTCCTGCATTGGCAGGTGAGTTCCTGACTGCTGTGGAGAGGAGGTTTGATCTCCAAGTTGTGGCAGGTGGGGGGAGGTAGGGAGTAGGGCAGGCAGAAGGGAGGAGGGGGAACGCAGGTAGTGAGACCACTTCTGGAAGGAGGACAAGAGTTCAGAGGAGGCTGGGTTCTATCGGGAGGGACCACATCCTGGCCCTCGGGGTCAGGACACATGCGACGTGGAGGCACCTGGCCTTCGACGGACAAGGGGCTGCCCAGCTGCTCATGGCTGCACCTTCCTGCCCCTTCCATTCCCATCTGTCCTGACATGGTGCAGGACCCGGGGCAGAACCTGCGGATCAGTAGAGCAGCCAGAGAGGTCCCTGCTGCTGTTCGAGGCACCCCTCCAACTCTGTTCACCTTAAAGATCTCCCCCCAGCTTGCTGGCAGAGCTTCTCCCTTTCTCACCTAAAAGAGAAGATTCTTACAGTTTCTAGGAAGGATGAGAGACAAGAGTCTTCATGAAAATGCAGGGATGTATTATTCAGAAGGAAGGGCACTAAGTTTACCTCCAGACTTCTCATACTGATTACCAGGATTGAAGGATTATGAGAATATTCATATATTTTCCTAGGAACTGTGGAACGACCACAGTGGAGGGATGCGATCACATGCTGGGTGGACTCAGTATGATCAGAGGTGGGTGGACCCGTTGGCTGATCCCAACGAGACCCCTGAGGGCTGTAGAGCAGAATGGCCAGGAGTGAGGAGGCACTTAGGAGGGGTTGCTAGAGGAAAGAGATGAGAAAAGACGGGTGCTTATCTTTTATGTCTTCCTTCGCAATTTTACGTGACGTGAGCCTTCATGGTATACTCAGATTCCACTCATGGAAGGGCAAGAAGTTTTAAACGTGGCATTCACTTTCATCCTGATCTCATTCTTACAGCACCTCGGAGAATCCAGACAGAAGGAGCGGTGGCCTTCAGAGAGTTTCTTGGCTTTAGTCTGTTGCCCACACCCAGGACTAGCATAGGTAATACGCTGTTGCTGCCAAGTCACTTCAGTCACGTCCGACTCTTTGCGGCCCACGGACTGTAGCCCGCCAGGCGCCTCTGTCCATGGGAGTCTCCAGGCAAGAATACTGGAGTGGGCTGCCATGCCCTCCTCCAGGGGATCTTCCTGGCCCAGGGATCGAACCCGAGTCTCCTGCATTGGCAGGCGGGTTCTTTACCACTAGCACCACCTGGGAAGCCCAGATAAGAGTATAATGTAAATCAGTGTGAAACCACCTTGAAGAGAGCAGGTTTTGGTAGCAACTAGAGGGGATTTAGTAAAGGGGAAGTTTACATATGCTGATTTAATTTCTTTCTAAGGAGGAGTGACAGGCCAGATAAAAAAGGGGGAAGAGGATGGGACTGGGGGTCAGGAGGAGTAGTTTGAGGGCAAGCTTTGCCAAGTTATAATCTCATCTGGGAAGACAGGTCACGAGATGCTTGCTGTTGCGATTGGCACGTGTGTGGCTAATGGGCCAGACTTAGGGGCCTCCAATGATACATTTTTAATGATGGCATCATCACACTTGCTAATTATTCCCATTTGCTATAAAAGAGACTTTGGTAAATTAAATGTTATAAAAGTTATGCAAGGGCTTTGTAAGATATTTTAGAAAATATGGATAAAGGATGCTGAAATTTAGTTCTTCTATACGTACTAAAGTCTAAACGTATGTCAAAAATTATTTTTTTTTGTTTTACATTTTCAATGACTCTGGTGAGCTTATTCACTTTTTGGTTTTTCTGTATGCTCAAATCTAAAAGAAGAATCATTTCTTTACTCCAACATATTTGTAGAGAAAAAAAAATCTGGCCAGACCCAAAGGTAAGCAGTTATTAAAGATCAACAGAGATGATTATGGCCAAAGTGCCCTAAAGTTTGTAATTCTGGGTCTTATTTAACTGGGAAGTTGGAAAACACTAAAGTATGCTCAAGAATTTACAGATGGCTCTGCAAAATATCTTGATTACCATCAAAAGAGGAATCTGATGTTTAATGTAAATTTGACCTATGACAAAACTGGTCTTCCAAAATGAAAAGGCAGTGAAGACACTTCACATAAAGACTAGATAAACTCTTCCTAGTCATCTCTGTGTTGGTGACGTGAAGCCTAGTCTTCACCCTGATCTGATAGAGTAAATAAATGCTTGCTGAAATCAGCAATGAGCCACAGTCAGATACAAAGAAGGTGATGGAGCATTATTACTAATCAAGCAGCGTTTACCGATCTTTTCCTGTACGTGCAACCACTTATTAAACCCTGAACCAAGAGTTAGTCCTCTGCAGAATCTCAAAGTGATAAGACAGTGATCAGCACCGACTCTCACTAGACAGAGCTGGAGCTGGGGGTGAGTTCTGGGGAAGGGGATGAAACAGGAAGCCTCTGGTTCCAGACAAGGTGATGAATACGAGAGAGAGAAACAGTGACCGCACACGAGCAATTGCCTAAATTATTATTCATATTATTCATTGGCCTAAACATCTCTGTTTTGTACTGTGGAAGAACATACTCTCCATTTCAGATAATCTGTTGCTGAACCACCTTTACAGGTCTGACAAATTATTAAAACCAAGATGAAACAGGGATAGAAACCTCTTTGTAATAGAGTCCCATAAAAATCACCAAGAAATTCAACTGCACAGAAGAGCACATTAAAGACACAGTGGTTGTCCTGAGGAAGCCCTCTTCCTTCCTGATTATTAAACATGCTGTTTTTATATTTGAACAAAAACCTGCATAGACTCTGCCCTCAGAGAAATGAGATGGTACCTCCAGCTGTGCACTTGGTAGAAGCATCGCTGCCATATTTTAAAGTATGCTGGAGTTTTTTGTGCATAAGACACTTAATTATACATGTTTCTAACACGTACACTCTGAGGGCAGGGACTTTCTAACTGTGGTCCGTTTTGAAGGTCTGTTTCATCTTTGGACTATCAGGCATCTCAGTTCAATTACTGGGGTCATAAATACCCTTCCTGTCAGAGCTGAGGTGAGCATTTCTTGTCCACTAGACGCCTGAGGACAAGCCTCCATGGCACATCGTGACCATGAACTTGGCGTCCAGTCATCGCTCTCAAATGACTGGTTGAGCATCAGTCACTGAATATGCACGCCGTCAGTAAAACTGTGGAGGCCAGGCCACTTGGAGTCCGTGAACTGCGTTCAAGAGAAAGCTGAGGTTGGGGAGAGTTGCAGGAAGCAAGTACTGGTATATTGTGTGTACAGAGTTCTCCTTGGAGAGGACTTTGTGAAAAAAACTGAGCTGGTTCTAGTGTGACATTTAATGGGATATTTCCAAGTTGCGCTGCCTCTCCAGGGCATTAAAAAAATCCATGAACAATGTGTTCGGTGTTGTCACAATGTCCGTTATGAAGCTCAGGCTGTGTGGAGGGCTGACTCCCCATGAGAGAGTGACGCCAGGCCTGTGGGGAGGGCGAGGAGAGGGCTGAAGATGGATTTGTGTGACCTTGTTTGGCAAGTGGTGAGGACAAGTGAGGCCATGGATCAGTGAGATTTTCCATTAAATCCAGAAAAACACAACTTGCCCCTAACATCACCTCTGATGGCTTCTTAGACCAGCTGCTTCCCCGACGCCCTACTGAGGAACAAATTGCTTTCCTGGCAGGACATTTGGACACTCTTGCATTAATAGATATGGATCCCAGCATGCTGAGCCAAGCGAGAAGGCAATTTAATATGAGCAACACTGTCATCTCAATTTAGGACAACAGCTAGGATGCCCTATAGGGCATTGCGACAGCTTCTAGAAGTACACGACAGAAGACAGTCTCACTGTCTTAAGGCTATAGAAAGCTGGTATTTCCAGTGAACAGTCAGAGCAAGGATCATGGAAAATGTAATGCGAACATGACAGCAGCGCTGGACTATATCCGAACATCAGTTTCCATTCTTGTGGCTTTCACTTCTGCAGAGGACCCAGGCCCAGTTTGCGGGATCGCCTCTCCGCCCCACTCCCACCACACAGACTTGAACAAAGGGCGCAGAGATCCCAAGTGCGCAAAGGCGGGGGTGACACCCGAGGGCAGATGCTATATAATCAGGTCTAAGGACATTCTGAAGCTGGAGTAGCTTCATTTTCGAATGGTCATGCTGACCTCAGCCCTGTGCAGGACAGACACAAATGGAAGTCCTTTCAATTCGTATGGAAAAAAAAAAAAAAATTTGCTTTTTCCTTTAACTTTAAACACATTATAGGTTTATGCTTTAATAATAGTTTCTATTTTCTCTATAAAGAAAATAGGCTGAATCCCACTATTAATATGCTAAGATTATATTTTTGACAGAGTTTGCATAATAAACCAGCTTCATGTACATTTTTCAAAATTTGGATATAACGAGATTTCTATAAATTTTTCTAGCAATAGCCATCACCGCCTATTCAATGGACATGAGTCTGAGCAAGCTCTGGGAGTCGGGGATGGACAGGGAAGCCTGGTGTGCCACAGTCCTTGGGGTCACAAAGACATGACTGAGTGACTGATCTGAACTGAACTGATTGATACACCAGTTTATAGTGGGTCAGTATCAATTTTTTTTATTAATGATATTGAGACAGATTCATATATAAATTGAGAAAATATATGGACAGGTAACAAAAATAAAAATATGTCTCCTTGACTAAACATCTCAATAGAGACAGAGAAATGACATGGTAGATTCAACTTGAGTTCATTCACAGAGAATGGAGAGAACGGAGAGTCACATACACTGCCAGGCTTTCCACGGTGTCATTTTGTATTAGCACATCATGTGACAACTCAATCGCTCATTACCATGACTTCACTATGGAATGAGCTGTGTGACGGGTCATGAGGTCATGAGCATTATGGTGTAACTGTCCCTGAGGCTAACATTTATCGTTCAGTGGAAAAGCCCTTTCTGAGTTCTCTGTGTCAACAAGGTAACATGGTATCAAGGTAAGAGGGTATCAAAAATTAATAAGGATTAAAAAAAAATTCATTTGAAGCAGTTCTACTCAGGTGGACGGAACTGGAGCCCATTATCCAGAGTGAAGTAAGCCAGAAGGAAAAACAACAATACAGTATACTAACGCATATATATGGAATTTAGAAAGACGGTAACGGGAGCCCAGCATGCGAGACAGCGGAGGGAACGCAGATGTATAGAACAGACTCGTGGACTCTGTGGATGAGGGCGGGGGTGGGATGATAGGGGAGAATGGCATTGAAACATGTTAATTATCATATGTGTAATCAGTCACCAGCCCAGGGTTGATGCTCGGGGCTGGTGCATCGAGGTTTCCCGGGGGGAAGGGGGAGGGGGGGGGGGGGGGGGTTCTGGAGGGCCAGCATGTGTGGACCCATGGCGATAGCATGTCATTGTGTGGCAAAACTAATAAAAAAATAAATTAAAAAAATATTTATTTTAAAGGGTGCTGCTCCCCTCCACCTCCTCCTCCTCCTCTTCCTTGCAGACCTTTGTACATAGATAGACCTCAAAATACCATCTGAGAAAAATCACTCCAGGGGCATAGGGCCTGGGAGCAGAGTGGTTCCTCATAGAAAACTGAGATCAGGAAAGAAGACTTCCAGTATCACTTTGGAAATTTTGGGGGAAAAAAAACCTGTTGTGTAAGTTTTCATTATTTTAAAATCAAATGTCTTTAATGTAAATGATTCTTTACTTACTTCTATTATTGCCCATCTTGGTGGAAAGACAAGACAATAATAACACAGCTTTCTAGGCAGAGCTGAATCACAGTACTTGCAAAAGTCTGTGGTGCCCTTATCTGGTAGGTCGTGGACCCCCTGAGGGCAGGAAGGGTGGTCTGCTCCTGTGTTTCCAGCACCTACCAAAACATCTAGCCCATAATTGAGGCTCCATTCACTGTGGTCAGATGTGATCAGAATCCAATTGTTTCCAAAAAGACTGCAAGGAGATCAAACCAGTCCATCCTAAGGGAAATCAGTCCTGAATATTCAAAGGAAGCTGAAGCCCCAATACTTTGGCCACCAGATGCAAAGAACTAACTCATTAGAAAAGACCTTGATGCTGGGAAAGATTGAAGGCGAAAGGAGAAGGGGGTGGCAGAGGATGAGATGATTAGATAGCATCACAGACTGAATGGTCATGAGTTTGGGCAAACTCTGGGAGATATCGAAGGACAGGGGAGCCTGGGTGCTGTAGTCCATGGGGTCACAACAGCCATACATGACTATTGGTAAAACCATAGCTTTGACTCTATAGACCTTTGTCAGCAAAGTGATGTCTCCACTTTCTAATACGCTGTCTAGATTTGTCATAGCTTTTCTTCCAAGGAGCAAGCATCTTTTAATTTCATGGCTAAAGTCACCATCTGCAGGGATTTTGGAACCCAAGAAAATAAAGTCTGGCTACTATAATTGTGAGACTTGGCTTCAAACAAATGGAAACAAACTGACCCTGGAACTGACATTAACTGTACCTAAATCAACCAAGATGGCGCTGGTCAGACCACTGATGACCAATGTCAAGATGACTGTTAGAGCTGACTGTGCTGTTTCTGCATGTAGCCTCCTCCAGCCTATAAAAGCTCTTTCCCCCTGACTGTCAGGGGTGGGGTGGGGGAGTCAGTCTTTGGACAAGCACCCATCCTGTCCACCAGCTGCCAGCACCCAGAATATAAGCAAACTTTCCTTTCCACCAACCTGGCCTCCTAATTGGCTTCTGTGTGTTGAACAGCTGGACCCCACTTTCTCATCCATGATGAGAGTTTCCTCTTTTATTTAGATTCTAACATCTCTAGTTAGGCCAAACTCTCCAACTTTTTTTTTTTTAAGGAAACTTGCCTCCAGGGGGCTGGATTCCATTTTCCTTCTGCTCCACTGACCCAGCCGTCTGCTGAGCCCTTGTCTGAGGCTGGATGGCTTTCCCACAGAAGGCCGTTTCCCAGCTGCTAGGTCGGCTCAGGTCCTGGAAGGCCACCAGCAAGACTGCTCCTCTACCACAATACTGCTTCTTAATGTGTCTTTTCTCTTATTTAGAGAAGATTTAGAATTAAATCTTTAGAATTAACTCGAACAAGTTCTCCTAATTGGAGACAGTGTTTTAGAAATCTTTTTATCCCTCAGAGTACTTTGCACATGCTGAAGGCTTAACACACATTTGTGGGATGGAAGACTTCATACGCATAAGATACATGTTCAGTATTACAGTAATCCTTGGCATCAAGCAAAGTCACAGGAATTTGACTCCGGGAGAGGAGGGCAGAGGAGCCTGGCGGGCTGAAGTCCACGGGGTCACAGAGAGTCAAGACACGACTTAGCGACTGAACACCAACACAGGGGCAAGGCTCTTCATCTGTGACCTAGTGAAGCATTTAATTTTGAGATGAGATTTTATTTTGACTGATGTTTTCAAGCTTCCCCTTTATGTTTATTTACACATACTGGCAAAGTGTCCCGAGGTGTGAAGGAGCAGACTTCTCTGGAGCGCTAGTGCGCGCGTGGCTGTGGGAATATCTTATGACTTCTCGGGCCCTCCAGGAAGTCCCGCTCTCCTATTCTAGTCAGGAAAGGGGTTCCCCAACCCTCCAGAGAGGGAAGCATTCCTGGAGCCTCAGGAGTTTCCAGCAGCGCCCCAGAGTTAATGAGAAATGAGCAGGGAGTCCCCAGAACCCCCAGTGGGGACAGACCCCGGGGCCCACAGCAGCAGGACTTCTCCCAACAGAGGCCCCAAGTGGATTTGGGGTCGAGTGCACGCGGGGTTGCATGTAGACACACAGCAGACTCTGGGTCGCACCAGAACGCTGGTGTCTTTAGATCAGGTCGACTTCAAGAAGTGGCTGCCACACAAACAGATTCAGACTCCTGCAGGAAAGGTCCGAGGTTCGACAGTGAGTCACTTCCTGTTGGTAAAGGTGATTAAACGCTGTCTTGGCGTTGGCATAATGATCTCCTAAGGAGAGGCGGCTCTTTGTCTTGAATGAGGAGGTGAAGTTCTGCACGAGGATAGGAGGCTGGCTTCCCTGGTGGCTCAGTGGTATAGTCTGCCTGCAGGGCTGGAGATGCGGGTTCCATCCCTGGGTCGGGAAGATGCCCTGGAGAAGGAATTGGCAACCCGCTCCAGAATTCTTGCCTAGGAGACCCCTTGGACAGAGGAGCCTGGCGGGCTGCAGTTCGTGGGGTCACCAAGAGTCCGACTCGACTGAGCAACTAAAACCACCAACTTCCACTTACAAAATTAAGGAGGCTCAGTTTAAGTGAGGTTACTTTGAAAGGCTGTCCTATGTGGAGACAAACAAAGCATCAATTGTACTTTCTAAGTCAAGACACATTTATTAAAACTACTTTTTATAATAATTACAGATTTTTATAAATCAGCAACTGATTTTTACCTCTAGCTAGAAACCTCTGCAAGAGTTAAATGTTCTTTAATACATCTGTCACATTTGGGAAGCAGAGATTTAATTGCTTATATTTTGATGATGAAGGAAAAGATCATTTGATAATCATATCATTCCTCCTGGGACCATTTCCATTTACATGGTATACAAACAAAATAATACAGGAACATTAATCTGTTTCTTAGAGCGATGTAAGCTTATTAAGCACATAATACAAATAAAACAGTGACAAAAATCATTTTGTGTAAGATGCATTAAAAAAAACTGTTCATTCCATACAATCTTGATATTTTGTCAAAAGATTTTTAATTGGGTTTTGGTGGTGTGGGCAAGTTTCTTGCCACCACTTAAATTAGCACTCCAAACTCTTCTGAGAGATGTTCCTGACAGCAAAGGGAGGAGGAGGTCTGCTCTGAAGAATCTCAAGGTCATGGCCCAAAGAGAGGCAGTAAATCGAGACATAATCTGAACATTCATGGGTTCAGTTCAATATAAAAGCATCATTTTCCACCCGGACCTGCCCCTTTGAATGGTCCAGAGAACTGCGCCTTCATTCCTCCTATGACTCCATATCGGATACCCTGGTTTGAGAATGACACACCAGGAGTTTCCTTTCTATTTCCTTAACCCCTCTCCTCCCCCACCAAACCAGGAGGGGTTGGAGCAGCCTCACCTGATTGATAATAAGACCTACAAGCCTTCTCACATCTTTGCAGAGAAAAGACCAAGTCACTCTTTTCCAGAGAAGAGACAAGTTCTTGAAGACCTTCAATTATTAACTTTCTCACAAGAACTCTCAAACCTTGACAATGAGCCTAATATATCGGACTTCAATTTCGTATTTCCAGCTATCTGCAGGATATATTATTACTTCAAACAGAACACAGCATTCTTCACCATTTGATATATTGCTTATTTTAGTGGCATGTAAATTCCACAGGTGACACCATTCACCCTGAGCCTTAGAAAGTATCCCACCAGCCCACAACCAGGTTGCTGAGGAAGCCAACACACCCCTGCATTCTAAGCACGTGGTGATGGAGAAATCAGTGCATGAGCCCATAGGGCTCCCAAGGAAGGTGACTCTGGAAGAACTCTGGTGTCAGGGAAGACTGTGACCAGAGAAATACAGGAAATACAGCAAAGGAGTTAAACGGCTACCGAAGTGTCGTCAATAAAGAAGGGACTTTGATAAACATGTTTCCAAAGTTCCCTTCACGTCCTTCCCTGAGACAAAAACTAGTTTTAATTTGAAGTTTTCACTCTGATTAGATCTATTTTAAAAATATATGTGCAAAATGCTTCAACTTACATGAAGTTTGGCCTTGAGATAACGGGTTGTGTGCAAACATCTACGGAAATAACTGCATTAAAGTTAGAATTCAAAAGATTCAGGGTTCATGGAAGTGGACAAATAACTTTTCCACTAGTAAAACGGTAAGAAATTCACTTCTGGATCCACTTTGTGAAATGTGTGTGTGTGTGTGGTGTGGGTGTGAGTGTGTGTGTGTGTATGGATGTGAATGTGTGCATGTGTGTGTGGTGTGAATGTACGTGTGTGTGCATCTAATCTGCTCAGGGAACAGAAAGATGAGGTTGAAGATGGGTCATGATCCCCAATAATAACATCCAATAGTTTGAGACATTTAAAATATTTAGAGTCATTATAAATGAGTTTGTACTTTTCACCTACATTTGTATTTTCAAAATAACTTTATTTAGGAAAACACACTCCTGCTGAAAGTGAAAGTGAAGTCGCTCAGCTGTGTCCGACTCTTTGTGACCACATGGACTGCAGCCTACCACGCTCCTCCGTCCATTGGATTTTCCAAGCAAGAGTACTGGAGTAGGTTGCCATTTCTTTCCCCAGAGGATCTTCCTGATGCAGGGATCTAACCCGGGTCTCCCGCATTGTAGGCAGATGCTTTACCATCTGAGCCACCAGGGAAGCCTAAACGCTAAATGGAAACAAGTGAGGATTACAGAAGGGACATGCTCGCATGGTAATCGGCCTGACATCTCACGTCAAGGGTCTTCTCCAGCTCCAGAATCTTGGAAAGCTTCCTGCTACGTGTCTGCCTTTCTTTTGTTCACTAAGTGTGTAGATGCTGAGATATCTGAGTAGGAAGGGAGGCCTGGTATGGTTTACCCCTTGCCACTTGCTCCATTTCTCAAATACTGTTAAAAATCTTTCATGATTCCCAGCTGGCAGTGTTTCCCCTTGAGGGACCTAAGTATGAAATGCTCTTATACATGCATACCATGGTGATGGCAAGGAAACAAAGAAGAATAGTTAATACTAGAGATTATTAAACATTAAGCATTTATTTGTAGATAAAAGGGAGAAAACTATGCTATGGCATAAAACAGATGAGTGAATATGGCATGCACATTGCATTACAATTATTATTAAACATTATCTATTAAATGTTACATAGAAAGTGGTTGTGAATTCAGTCAAGTTCTAGATAATCTTTAAAGTAAAAGAGTGACCTCGTTCTTTTTCAGTCCAACCTCAAATGAAGTTAACATTGCAAAATTAGAATCCCTCAAATAATTCCTGAAAAATCCATATGGGTAAAAAAAAAAAAAAGATAAGTGGTAATATCCGTTTCATAAGGTGTTTAGGAGGGTTATTTGTCAAAATGAACTTGGTGACATGACAGGAATTAAACAAGGAGGCTGTTTGGCAGACTGAGGAGGCGCTAACGCCTTTCTAAGCTACGGAGACAAACCAGAACCTAAGAGTCCGCTCACTGGGATCAGAGAAGAGGAAACCCGAGGACAATCCATCACATCAACCAACTGGTTTTCCCGAGGCAATCGCTGCAGTCGTGGCCAATCAAACGTTTTTCTTGCTTTGTTTCTGCATCGTCTCTGTGAAAACTGCAATCCCTGGTGCCTTGTGAGTCGCCAACTCAGTCCTCCCTGCCCGGGTACGCTGGCAGCTCCCCCGGCCCCTTCTCTACCTCCCCTCTGGGTCAGAGTCTTAGGCCTAGAATACGTCCCAGTCTCCATCAGGCAAAATCTCCACACCATTTCAGGTCCTTGATGAAGCTCCCTAGCCTCAACAGTTCAAATCCTTCCTCTCGCATTGTTTAATTTAATGGACAACTAGGCGGGTGTTAGGTACCCTGCTGGATGCTGAGGACACACAAATCACCAGACTGCAGCCCGGCTCCTCCGACCAGGGGCCTGTAGCAAACGAGGGGTAAATAGATGGGATGGAAACAAGCAGTGGGGCCTCCCAGGTGGCACAGTGCTGAAGAGCCTGCCTGCCAATGCTGGAGACTCAAGACACGCGTGTTTGATCCCTGACTCGAGAAGATCCCCTGGAGGAGGGCAGGGCAACCCGCCCCAGCGTTCTTGCCTGGAGGATCCCATGGACAGAGGAGCCTGGCGGGCTGCAGTCCACGGCGTCACAAAGGGTCAGACACGACTGAGCGACTGAGCACGCACACACAAACACGCGATGGGACACGTGTTAAAACGCGCTATGCTCAAGGTGACACGGGGCTGGGTTAGAAACCCTTGACTTCCCTGGATTTCCTGGCAATGACTTGGCATGAACCTGCACTGCCCTGTGGGTGCGCCATTTCCCACCAGGTATCTTGTCTTCCCGCCAGATAACCAGCTTCTCCAGCACCACACTGTCCTAGTCTCCCTGTGCTGAGTGCCCAGTGTCATGCCATGGACACGAGGGAGGGACAATCAATTAACTCGTTTGCAATAAATAAATAACTTTCCCATATAAGTACTGCTGACTTATCTTAAATATAAAGAAGGATATATTGATTCCCCCCCACCCCGACCCTGGTGAATGTTTCTTATTAGCATAGCTTAGTTGCTGAAAACACAGCATGATTTCTAGTGATTGCAGGAGAAGAACAAAAGCTAAAACTCCTAGGACGGCTGTTAGAAATGTAAATCAGAAGCTGTCATTACTCCAAGTGCTACGTGAAATCTTATATTCAATTTGTAACTCCAAAAGCTTTCATCTGCGGTCTGTTTGGTTCTACACGGTTAAGCAGTGCATTTGTATGTAAAATTAGAACAAAAACATCAGCAGGTGAAAGCTTCGGTCCAACGAGGGAATTTTCTAGAACAGTGCTCCTCTACTCTCAGCTTGTGGCCCTGCCGAACGCTAACTCTATTCATCTGCACAAATTCAGAAGGTTACAGGGGCCACACCTTTTGAAGTCAGGGGTGAATGCAATTTAGTGGGTATTACTGAGAGCTAGAGGTCTAATTTTCATGCTTTGGAACTCAGAGAGTGAAAGATAAACTGTTGAAAGAAAAGGTCACGAAGTGAGTATTCAGTCCTGTTAGAAATAAAGAGAAGCAGCGTTCTACTCAGTTTTTCTTTTCCTGCATGAAAACGGGGAAATTTGTGAATGGAAAGGAGTGGATGGTATTTGGGTAAGGATTACAGGAGAGACGGGATGTTTGGTGGATGTGGCAGAGACCAAACGTTCTCCTCCACGACCTATCTGCTGTTTTCCTTCTCAGTATTGATAATAGCTTCAGCTGGCCACATGGGGCAGGCCACATGGCCATGCAGCTAACTCCTCTCCTGGCGAAGTGGGTCTGCACCTTCTGGACCTGGCCTTAGGAAAGAAATGCCCTCCCCTTCCCCATCCCCTGTAGCCCTCGTTGCGATGTGGCCACCGTGCTGTGCCACCTGTGCCAAGGGAGTGAGGCCAGCTGAAGACTTCTTGAGCAGAGCCATCATCTCAGCCCAAGGTTCCTACGAGACAGAGGAATGAACTCCCATCGCCTTTAGGCACCTTCCCTTGGGGTCTTGGTTGCAAACTACAGCACTCACATCCAAATAAAGTAATGGAGCGCGTTACGAGCCATTTAGTCAGTGAGGGATGAAGACACGTTTCTTCTTGCCGCTTCCAGCTGCTGTGGCCTCACCAAATACCATGGGATGTAACCTGCAGGTGAGTTGGTTTGCTCCTGGAAGTCCTTAGTAAGAGCCTCTTTTGGGGTCACCTGCCAAAGTCTTTCAGTGGATGAAGTCCTTTAGTCATTTTGGAAAAACGTACCAGTTTCCACGCACCAGTTAACAGATTTTGGCTGGAGAATTTGAAAGTCCAATCCAATTGGCTTAAACAAAAAGGAAACCTATCCTTTCAATAACGCTCCATCCAACAACAGAGTGGCTTTTGAGCTGATGAACTGAGCCATGCAGTCAAGTGCACAGGGAGGCTGTGGTTTTCTTCCCAGACCCTGCCTCAGTAAGGGTCACAGGAGCAGGACAGGCTTAGATGACTCGGGAGTCCCTTCTGACCAGGAATGGAGTCCCCTCCCCAAAAGAAGAATACTTGAAAAGAAAAATCAAATTAGCAGGAAAGGGGGACGATGAAAATCAGGAGGGAAGTCAAGGCTGTCAACAGCCTGTGGACCCCCACACGGATTCTAACAGTCACTGGACAGAAGGTCACGCAGCTCGGTGGGTGGGTAGCTGGGTGCCCAGGGTCCAGCTCCAGCGGCAAGCGGTCCTGGTGGCAGAGTGAAGGTGAACAGCCTTTAGGTTTCAGGCTGCTTATTTTCTTAACTTTCTTGGATAATTTGTATCCCTGTCCAGTCATTCTATTACCAGTGACTTTTAAAATGGAGCTCAGAATATTAAAAGCATACCCCAGTAAATGTTTATCAAAACCATGCATATTATTGAAGGTTAGCGCTTCTCCAAACTCTTACGAAAACAATCTTCGGTTTCTCCAGAACGGCAGACTGAAAACACATATAGCTGCATAGTCTCCATATCCCGATTTTGAGACCTTTTAAAAATCTCCTGTACATCGTAACATGAAGCTGTTTTCATTCAGCTCACTATGGGAGGTTCTGGCTCAATTGATTTAGTCTAACAAGGATCTTATCTCTTTAATCCGAACATTCCACCCCGATTTTTCTTATTGATTAAGCAGCTCCTGCACTTTACAATAATACAATACAGCTCATACAAAAGCCCAGCCATGTCCTCGCATAAAGGAGACTTTCAGAAGCCGGGTCAGATCGGATTTCTTTCTTTCCAAATAGTAGCCATCTTCTGAACACAGCGTTGCTTTCTATGCTCTGTTTACACGTAAAACACTTACACGAATGGTCTAAAGAAGGTTGATAAATGACTCTTTTCTTGGGATTCCTTTTCTAGAAGGCATCCATTCCGGTCGCTTCACATCTTTTAAACATCCAGCAGGTAAAATTCCATCTTATTTCTGCCTCATACTAACTTAGAAGTTGATGGCGCTTGGTATCTCTCCTTTTATTATTTCCTCCAAATCATCAGGTAGCCCCACTAGGCAGGCTTGCATACGTAAAGAACAATGCTTCGAGTTCGCAGGGAGAAAAGGTGATATAAAACGTTCGTATCCAGTAATTCACTTAAGGATTGCTTAGAAATAGGCGACAAGGACTAGGCTCTGTGTGTGGAGGTAACCTCAGGAATAGCTAATTCAGTCTTCCTTTGTATTATGGACCTTGAGAGGAGCTGGGCAAAAAAAAAATCACTGAACATTAAATTCCCAGCCGGTCACTGCAGGCTGGACAATAACTGACAAGGCTTTGTGAAGAAACAATATGATTTCTTTCTAGAAGCATGGGCTGTGGGGGGAAACAGGCTTTCTGGGCCTGCTTCTAAAGAAAGCAGGCTTTCTTTTTGGAAGTGCGGTAACAGGTCCACTTGACAAATTACTTTCTAGGGTGCATCAGAGAGCGTGCTGGCCCTAGGAAAGCCTTCCTTCTTGTTTCTATTCTTCTCTTATCCCTGGTTCAAGTACGGATAGATAGGGTGAAGCTTCCACATTTGGCCTGTGCCTTACCCATAGGCTTGTAGCCTTAAACGATTTCTTTTCTTCTCCTTGAAAAAAGAAAAATCCTTAAATGAAATTATGCCAAAAAAAAAAATCATATACTTTGTTCACAGTATAAACTTTTTAATTTTTTGACCCCTCCGCACGTGGGGTCTTAGTTCCCTGACCAGGGATGGAACCCGCGGCCCCTGCCATGAAAGCTCAGTCATAGCCATGGGACCGCCAGGGAGCCTCATACACTGGAAACTTGTAGAGGCACCGGTGGACAAAGGCCTGTACCACAGGCTCAGGTGGTTCTGCCAGGTATACCCATCCTAGGGGCCTCCGATTCCCAGGGAAGGTGGGACTCAAAGTCAGGCGGGGCCAGGTCAGCTTTGCCCTGGGGGAGCCTTCAGGGATCTACCGTTAGCCTCATTCATTCAGCGCTAAAAAGGTGAAATACTGAGGCCCTACTCTCAGTAGGGTACCGGTACCAGTACCGAGGGCCCACTGAAATGCAAAGCAGGTGAGGAGGAAGGCTGACTGCTTTTCTTGGGATCCAAGCAGCTCTTGGTTTCTGGGTCTGTTACAGACCCTTGCAGACTACTGACAACAGGGCTGACTTTTTTAACCAGGAAAAGCCCTGTTCCCTTCCAGGAGTTTGCAGGGAACCGACCTAATAATTTATAGACAGCCTTTACAATGGAATGTTTGACAAGCAGGGGAAAATGCGTGATACACCAGTGCCGAGTCCTTGTTTTGCTTGGGCCACCTTGAACTCTGTCTACATTGTATTGAAAACAGGTATAAACAAAAAGAGAAGATAAAAGTCAGCAATAAAACATACTGCAAGAACAGAATTCCTAGAATACAGGTATGTGCAAAAGGCCATCAGAATATATTTTCCTATACTGCAGGAACTGCTCAAACTATTTAAAACTACACAAAAATGGAAATTCACTTATTTGCATTTGGCTGTTCAAAGCTTCTGGTGACATGTTTCATCGAACTAATTTTGAGACTGTAAATTAAATTTCCTAGCAGGCTTTACTTGCATTTTTCTTAAACATGTCATTCAGTTAAATCAGGATGACAGGACAGTGTGCTCCGTGCCAAGTAAATGTCTTGAGGAACAGACCACCTGCCTTGCCAGCCCCTTAGAGTGAACAGCAGCTGGACCTCACCATTCGGTTCTCATGTCCTTGGCCTCCGGCAGCAGTAGACCTAGTTCCTTCTCAGTCTGATCCCAGAGAAACACTATGTCTGAAATGCTGTAAAATTCTAACCAATTTAATTACATTTCACTTTGCTTTGCTTTAATTTTTTAACTTTGCTTTTTATTTTTAACAAATAACATGACTAGCTTTTTTTTTTAAAAAAGTTTGATTAATAAAAAAGTAGCTCATAAACTAAGAAAATCCCTTAGGTTATAAAAATAACAGTAACATATCTACATCTTTAGAAACCTCAAACATTACAGAAAACTGAAACCTGAAAAGTATTAACAAAAGCTTCCTTCTCTATCCCCCCACTTTTTCTATCCAAAGGCAACCACTTTAACAGTCTGTTGAACTCTTTTCAGGAAATATTTTATATGTTTATGAGTATTGATCTTCTTTGTCTTGCTTTTCTCTCTTAATCCTGAGTATTAAAAATTGTTTCATATCAGCATGCAGAATGACCTTATTTTTTGAAACAGGTGGTGGTGATGGTGGTTTAACTGCTGAGTCGTGTCTGACTCTTTGCGACCTCATGGACTGTGGCCCGCCAGGCTCCTCTGTCTGTGGAATTCTCTAAGCAAGAATACTGGAGTGGGTTGCCATTCCCTTCTCCAGGAAATCTTCCAAACCCAGGGATTGAACTTGGGTCTCCTGCATGATAGGCAGATTCTTTACCACTAAGCCACCAAGGAAGCTCTGTTTAAACAAGATATTGTACTTTATTGTACCCATATATTAAAAATGTACTTAACCACTACGATATTATTGACAATTTGATTGCTTCCAAGTTCTTGTCTATTACAAAACGGTACTACAAGGAATATCCCCCACACTTATCTTGACAAATCTTTGCAGTTACGTTCATGAGCTATATTTCTGGCAGAAACACATTTCTGTTATACCTACAGGAACAGGGGTAGGGTTTTGCCACCCAAGTTAGGATGGGGGACTTCGGTCTGCATGGATGATTCTGTAATGAGGCCGAAATACTATAGGCATTAACGGAGGCAACTACTCAAGGCAAACAATTTTAAGCACTGGAATTAAAAACCCTGGACCTCCAGTTTGATAATGCAGGCACTTTTCAGAGGAATAACGTGAATAATCAGCTATTATTGTGTCCTATCAACCTTCATCTGAGATGAATAAAAAGTCAGTGGAACACGGAGAAGCTGATGAACACTCAGAGCGACCGGGTGAGTCATGTCAGCCCATTTGGACTTCTGGGCCGAGTGCACACCCCCATGCAGCAAAGGGCTGGGCCTTGGGAGCCAGGGCAGAAGACTCAATGCTACATCAAGTATTAAATGAATTGAGAGAATGAATACACAACATAAAGTGTCTCTAGGACTTTCTTTCGCTTATAAGTGACCAAGAGTCAGAGAACCTGCCTGACTTCTCCTCCAGGGAGAGGAAGAACAACTGTGGCTGAATAAACTTTAAAAAGGAGTGGGAGGGACAAAACACGGTATAGGTACAGTGAGATGTTATTCAGCCATGGGAAGGGGTGAAATTCTGACACATGCTGCATGAGGCTTGAAACACTATGCTAAGTGACAAACATTATGCTAAGCCGGACACCAAAGGACAAAAAAATTCTGCGATTCCACTTACACAAATATCTAGGATAGTCAAGTTCATAGAGACAGAAAGATTAGAGGGGAACAGGGGCTGGGAGAGATGGGGCATTATTGCCTAATAGGAACAGAGCTTCTGTTTGGGGTGACACTAAATTTTGGAAATAGATAGTGGAGGTGGTCATCCAACACTATGAATACTTGATGCACTTTAAAATGGTTATCAAAGGTGAATTTTATAATGTATATATTTTACCACAATCAAAAAATAGTATTAAAAAAGGAAAGACGAGAGAACAAAGAAAACTGCTTTGATAATCGCACTCCATAATCTGCGGTGTATATAACAGCGTGAAAGATGAGATGCGAACCACAGAGGGTAGCCACGGGCTAGATGAACAGTGTCAGATCTGCGAGGCCATTTTCTGAAGGTAGCATGGAGGGAAACTAAGGAAAACCAGGGCACAGGGAGGGCGGTCTGGATGAATATACTGGAGGAGCGAGCTGCTTTGGGAGTGCTCAGCAGAGACCTAATGAGCAACGGGGGCAGGAGGCAAGTCCGAAAGAGCGGGACACAGTGTGCCTCCGGGAGACTTCCACTCCCCGATGATAGGAGGCCTGAGAAACAGTGGGGAGGGAATAAGGAGGGTAGCAAGATGGAGCAGAACTCTCCACCCCCAGAGACCCCGGGGGGCTCCGGGAAGGAGGGGAAGAGAGGCCCGCCCTTTGGGACGCCAGGCAGGCAGATCCAGCGCGTCCCTTTGTAAGGGCGGCCCCCCAGGGCGCTTACAGCGGGGTGTGGCCCGGCTCTCCCTGGTGTGACCACGGGCGCAGCAACTCCTGACCGTGTAGAAAGCCAGACAACAACAACAACGGAAACCATGATGGGAAAGAATATGTAAAAGAAACACATGTCTGTGACGGAATCACTTGGCTGCATACCAGAAACTAAGACCACACTGCAAATCAACTAACTATACTTCAATAAAATAAAATTTGTGACTCCTTTGTCATGATTCCACTGTCCTATCCAGTTAACGTTTTATGAGACTGACATATACTGATACCCACTATAGAAATATATATATATATTTTACCATAATATCCTTTATTCTGCTCAAAAATCTCTCTTGTTCATTTAACAGGAATCATTTGAAAATATGTTGCTAATCACACACAGTCATAAAATTTCACCCTATCATCGGTATGTATGTTAAATCCATAAAATTGTATATCCATAGCAGTTTAAGAATAGAAAGTTTTCACTATAAAATATGTAGTCTCAAAAATACCTCTAATACAAATATTGTATATCATTAAAAAAATCATGCTTTTTTTAGTCCTCTACAAAGAGGAAAATGTTGTAGACTTAATGTTCTGATCCTTGGGTTTCACTAGCTCCTTCCCAAGAGTACTGTGGTAAGCTCGCTATTCAGATAAAGCAAGTCATTTGATTCCCTGAGTCAAGCTGCTCTACGAAACACCTGTCTTATAAGATGCACCACCCAAAAGGCAGTTCTTGCTTGAAAGAATTTAGGGAAGGCTGCTGTGGTGTTCTCCTTGTTCAGGTATAGGCACGTTTGCATAATGAAAGCTTTAAGTCCAATAGAAAAAAGCCTTGTTAACGGAGTTCACTGCATGCACTGGAAGGACTGATGCTGAAGCTGAAGCTCCAATACTTTGGCCACTTGATGTGAAGAGTGGACTCATTGGAAAAGACCCTGATACTGTGAATGATTGAAGGCCAAAGGAGAAGAGGGCAGCAGAGGATGAGATGGTTGGACAGCATCACCAGCTCAATGGATGCGAACTTGAACACACTCCAGGAGATAGTGAAGGACAGGGAAACCTGGCGTGCTGCAGTCCATGGGGTTGCAGAGTCGGACACGACTGAGTGACTGAACAATAGCAACAGCTGCGTGCATCCAAGCTCTCTGATCACAGACCTTGGCCCAGGCTCTCTGTCCCAGATTCCAGCCATCCTGCTAGTACATAACATCCCTTGAACCTGCACTGAAGGAGCATCACTTTGGAAAACACTGCTGTACATTTTTTTTTTTTAAACTTAGGAAACTGCTTTAATTTCTAGAAAGATTTTTCTTCTTAACTAGAATTGAAGGGGTCAAACTTCAATTTGTTTGAGACAGGCATTTTTGAGCTTGTGAATGCTTATTCTAGGGTGATACCTTCCAGCTATTTCTCTGCCCCGCTGAACTTTCTGTGATATTAATGAAAACACGCTCTGTCTGCCTGGCCTAAGTCTAGTCCAGTAGCCGGAGGCTGTATGTGGCCACTGAATACTTAAAATGTAGCTGCTGTGACTGAGAAACCTAATTTTAAATTTTATTTAATTTTAATTTAAACAGTCACTTGTGGCCTGTGGTTACCATATTAGACAGCCTTGCCCTAGACTGAAGTGAGGGCAGGATCAAAATGAATACACAGAAACTATGTTATCTTCATAGAAGCCTATTTTCTGGAATGTTCTGAGCTCTCCTGTAGCTGGTAGAGCTAAAGAGGGCTTTTCTATTCAATCTGACACAAAATTGATTTCCTAGGCTTCCCAGGTGGCACGCTGATAAAGAATCTGCCTGCCAATCCAAGAGATGCAAGAGACACAGGTTTGATCTCTGAGTCAAGAAAATCTCCTGGAGAAGGAAATGGCAACCCACTCCAGTATTCTTGCCTGGAGAATTCCATGGACAGAGGAGCCTGGGGGCTACAGTCCATGGGGTCACAAGAGTCAGACACGACTGCACACACACACACGTGCAACACATTATTCAAAGATATAGAGCTTACTGTTTTGGAAGAGTAAAATTATTTCGCACTTTATTTTTTTTAAAACAAAAAACAGCTAAAGACACATGGAAAGGTCATTGATCTATGTTGGATTAGAAAATACATATTTCTATTTCAGACTGCAGAATATTTCCTAGGAACATTTGCCAATTGATAAATGTTTTCCAGAGGAATGGTATGCAGAACTTGTTTGTATGTTTATGAACAGTTTCTTTAATTAAAATAAATACTCTCCAGAGCTTTCTGTCTTTGCACTTCAAGCTGGCTCACAAGCAGAAAGTCTAGCAAGACTAATTTCCACTCTGCAAATGAGCCAATCTTGAGCTTAAATTAGATTTTTGGACACCTGTCAAATATTTGCATATTTGACATGTCAGGAATGCATATTTCTGACATTTCATAATGTTAGCTTTCTTTTAAAAAAATACTCTCTGATAAAGAACATCCGTATATCAAAAATAATGTGTCAAAAAGATTTGATTCGATGCTCAACATGTTGAAGAGGCCACAGAGTTGAGGCTAGCAAGGTGAGATTACAGCCTGGAGCTTAACCCCAACAAACCTACATTCAGGGAGAATGAAAAATACCTGTGCTTTTTGGTGTCTCCTGGAAAGCATTATGATGGGAACCACACATATGCGGACTCTAGAGTTTTATCTCTATTCTTCTTTGGAGAAAGGGAGATCTTCTATACAGTTTTCAAAATACTTCAGGTGATTTAATTAAATTTTGTGTTTTTATAAAATTGAACTATCTTTAAAGAATGGGAAAAGTAACCGTTTTCTTTATTAAACATTGGCCATCTGTTGACTTTCTGAGTCCCACATATTGAAAAAAAAGGGCTCCCCATCTAGTTACTTTTAAAATCAATAATTAGATCTCTGAATGAAGGAACAGTTATCCCCACTTGTCTACATAGACTCCTTTCCTATATAAGGGCTAAAACAGGAGGCGTGGACTCTAACTTCACTACAGTCTTCAACAATATATGCATGCTACTGCTACCAGTAGCTTCAACAAGGACTTCTTGGCACACATCAAGTCTACCCTGTCCTCACTGAAGTCTAGATTCAGTTTTGATGAAGCCTTTGCAACTTCAGGTTCTACAATTTTTGAGACTTTCTTCAAGGAAGACAGTGCAAGTAAGAATGTAAACTTGGGAAAGAGGGCGTGTAAGGGATCTGTGCAAGCGAGGAGCCCAGGACGAATGTTCCATTTCCTTGATCAATCCACTTCAAAGCCACACACACTACTCATCAAAGGAGGGAGAGTCTCTCAGACGCCTTCAGAAATTCTATTTAATTTCCTTAACTAATGGTCGGCTTAATGACTTTTTTTTTTTTTAAAAGATCTCTGGTTTTCATTTAAATGCATAAGAGTCTTTTCCCCATTGTTAAATCTTGTCCCTGTGTTTCTAATTCAAAACAGAAAACTCTTCATTAAATTCATTGAATTATTTTAAGAAATTATCTCTCAGATGTATAATATTTCAAAATACCACCAAATAAGATAAAGATGTTTTTCTGATAGAAAACTTGTGAGGTTTGATTGCCATAGCTTTTTGTATCCCCAGGTCAGTGAGTATAATTATTCCATATTTTGTTGCTGTTTTCTAGCATTAAACATGTCAACATTTTACATCGACGCCATCAAAGTTAGTGAGATAGTTCTGATGAATAGCAATAAGGCCAGAGAAAGAATAATACATTACATGAATTCCTCAGGAAATCAATTAATATTTTTATGAGCAGTAGTGAAAATATGATCAAGCGCTTGGCAGAGAGTGAGGTCAGGCTATTTGATCCCCAAACATATCCTTGTTGAATTCTGTCTATCCATGTAAAAATATTCTGTGCTTGTCAAAAGGAAAATATCAGTGCTCCCAAGATGAAGACATTTTCTTTATCAGAATGCACTGAATTCTTCATGTGGCGGTGAGGTCCTCGATAGGGAATATAAACTGCAGTTTTTGGAGGATTTTCAGGTTCCTAAGTGACTTTTTGTGGACCTCTGAAGTTAGTACATTTTGGTGTTCTAAATGATGTATTACATGTATAGGTAAAACATTGTATATTTTATGTTTTTTGAAGAGATTCTTGTTGAGGCAAGGGAAGCAATTTTAATATTGGAGTACATGAGGATTAGTATTTGAAAATAAAAGTGTATTCATATTACTTCTACATTGTTAAGATTTACTCATTCATTCACTCAATGAATGTTGAACTCTAAATACATGTTCTTACTGAGAACAATATCAAGGCTGAGACAGGAATATGAAAGCATGAAATAAGTATAATACTTCAACTTGGACCCTTAGAGGTGGTACTTAAGTTCAAATAATTCTTTAATAATGGTAAAAATTTTGCTGTAACCATCACACATCTATCAGGCCTTTCCTGGATGGACTGACATTCATTATCATTTAAATGGAAATCCTTATATTCATTAGCTAATGTTCACTGCTCTCTGGGTAACAGTTAAGCTAGTGACTTAGGAGAGCCAAGGATCAGCTAATCTGATTTTCCAGTGAGTAGTACTATATGCTTGCATACCAAAGTCGTAAGTATGGACCTGAGCACTCATTTAAAGAAGTCAGAGACAATCACAATACTGAAGCCTGTGTCTTCAGATTGATGCTATGTACAACAGCAATCAGGGAGGAAGCGGGGACCATCTAGGCATGTGGTTGGTGGGCTGACTGATGGGAAGATTAGAACTGTCCTGTCTGGAGATCAGTGCATAGGTGTGTCTCAGCTCTAAAAAATGTGAGTCCATGTGGGTCCACCTCATTATGTCCCTGGAAGCTGAACTTTTAAATTCTGTGAACGACAGGGAATTTGGTTTTCAACCTTTTTTTTAATGCATGAGATACTTTTGTAACATCAAGCTCCACATAATAAGAGTTGACAATTGAGGACAAATTAAGTACAGCTGGACTCGTGGATACCTTACAATAAACTTGAAAGCTACAGCCCAAGATGCACATCCAAGACGCTGACCCTTCCATAGCTTGCTGTCAGTTCCCTTCCTTGAGCACTGTGCAGGGTGAGGCACTCCTTGCTCCAGGGCAGCCTGCTTTGTGGCCACTGTCCATGGTGCTACAGCAAACCCTGAGCAGACTTATCCGATCCATCTTCCTCTAACTTCTACTTATTGGGCCCTGTTCTGTCTCCTAACAGACAGACAACATAAACTAACCACGGTTTCTTTCACACAACAGCTTTCCATTACCACCCTTAAATCCAGAAAAGATTGGCAGCTTACAAGGGTGCACAAATCACAGCAAGACAGCATATACCAGGAGAAAGGGAAGAGAAAGAAGTCAAGCCAGGAAATAAACTTCCAAACCCATTCTATCAGTGGCCCGTTTCTCTGCTGTAGATACCCCGCAAATGTGGCTCTAGGTTTTCCAGCAGTCAGCTTTCAGGAGGGACCCTTAGCAGAGTCAACTTTTCCCAGGACAAGCATAATGAACCCGGAAAGGGTACCGGTCCTTCACAGAAAAGCTCACTCGGATGTCCGGAATCATCTGTATAATGACCACGGTATAAACTAAGGATGCCAAATTACTGTGCAGGAAAAGCAAAAGCAATTCTTTGAAGGTCTAAAATAGTGAGGCCTAGGTACCTAATTCCCTACTGCATCTAGCTTGATTCAGGGGGGGACGTTCTAGAATATCTGGAAGAGATGATCAAACAAACACCCTGTTGTTGATTTTCCTTGAATATTTAATTAAGTTGTTTAGGTGAGCTTTTGATAAATACTGATTAAGCTTTTGATTAAATATTAAATAAATACATACTTTATGCCATGTGCTGCTATACCCATCAGCTCATTTAACATTCATAATGGCCTTATTAGGGCTTTCCAGGTGGCGCTAGTGGTAAAGAACCTGCCTACAAATACAGGAGATGCAAGAGACACAGGTTCGATCCCTGGGTCAGGAAGATCCCCTGGCGAAGAGAATGGCAACCCACTCCAGTATTCTTGCCTGGAGAATTCCATGGACAGAGGAGCCCAGGGCCATTGTAATATACTCTGTTTTACCAAAGTGAGGAGACTGAAGTGCAGAAAGATTAAGACCATTGGTAGTTGAGGAAGCCAAGATTTGGACCTAAGTCATACAACCTAATGTCCTTTTTAACCACTATAGAATCCCTACGGCATGTAAGTTGGGTTAACATTTTGTGAAAGTTGAGGATTTGAAGAAAAAAAGAGCAATGGGGATGTCAATTTATCTCTTCTGAAAAGTCAAAGCAATGGGAATGGGTATCAGCCTGAAAAAGCTTATGGGGATTAGGGCGAAAAAGGTGGAGAGGGCAAAGAAAGCATCAAGTCAGGTGTTTTAGAAAATCATTTCTCTTTGTTCTTTATTCAACTTCTTCAAATTAAAGACAGTGGTGGTCCAAAATATATTCATGAATTCCCTGACACCCTTTCCTTTAAGACGGAGCCTAGCTTCCCTCCTTTTGTGCTGGGACTTTTACTCAGTGGTAACCAAAGGAACAAAGCAGAAGTAACAGTGCACAGCCTTGGAGAGCAAGTCACCACGGCTTTCTCTTTGCTCTGTCTCTCGGATCATTTGCTCTGGGAAAGTAGCCTGAGAAAAGGGGTGTGTTGTGAGGAATGGTGGCGAATAGCCAGTGAGGACTATGGCATTTCTGGCCAAGAATCATGGGTCGAGCCATTTTTGCCGTGGGTCTTCCAGCCCCAGTCAAGCCTTGGGTTAACTGCAACTGAGCCTGTCTCCAACCTCATGAGACCCTGAGCTAGAACCACACACCTAGGCTACTTAGGGATTCCTGACCCTCAGAAGCTGTGGGATAAAAGATGTTTATTAATTAAGAGGCTAAAATTTGGGGATATTTGTTATATAGCAACAGATAAGTAATATACAAACCAACAAGCATCCCCCCTCCCCATAACAAAACAGAATAAATAAAAATAAAACACATTACCTAGAACTTCCAAAGAAACATCCTGAAGATAGGCATTCTCCTTTAGGTAAGGTTTGCCCCTAACTCTCTTAACCCAAAGATATTAAAGCAAGTCAATTCATTTCTAAGGTAATTTTCCATAAATTGGAGTTCATATGTGTGTGTTACTTTTAATATCACATTGTGTAAAAAAGGGAAGAGAAAGACGTTCAAATCTTAAAATTACATAAACCTTCAAAATTGTTTAAGATGAACAATGAATGCAGAAGACGGGCCCAAAGAACTCCCCAGCTTTAGACAATGGAACAATTATTAGGTAGAAGCATAGATAGAACTGGGCCATTAGTCAACGGCGATTGTAACTCAATCTAAAAGAAAACATTTGCTATACACTCTGATCCCAGAATTTGGCAGCTTGCTTGGGCCACATGCAACTGGCACAGATAATACAGAAAATGATGATGACTAAGGCTGGGAAGTAGGGTTTGATTTCCATAATTTCTAAGGCTAGCAGACATGATGTGAGTTTTCATTCTAATGAAATCGCCATTAGTCCAGAAGTATTTCTTTCTGCTTACGCATCATGGTATCTCATTATTTTTCAACTTCCACTTGCTCTGCTTTATCACTCAGCCCAGAGCTTGGTAAGCCCCACTGCATGAGCGATGGGGCGCTCGACCAATGGTGACAGATGCCAATTTATGCATAGGTAACTCAGGAGGCTCAGCCCCAAATTGGGCCTGGGTAATAGCCTCTGCCATCCATCCATACTCCTCCTTCCAACAAAGCTCCTCATGAAGTTGCAATTTTAAAAGGAATGCTCTCCCATCACAATTCAATAGCATTTTATAAGCACATACACTTCTTCCTTTTCTGGCCTGCATGAAATTTAATACCAGGCTTATTATCCATTTGTCATTTCAGCCTATAATTTAGCCAGTTATTTGCATTTGAGTTATGCTTCCCTTGCCCCTCCACCATTAGCTCACAGCCGTAGTCCTATTCAAGAAGGCATCTAGGGCATATTGGTTCGACCTCTTAGAACATTTTCCATGTCTCTTTTTCTGCTTCCCTAAGAGGCCCCATTAAGTTTTGCTCATCTCGATTTAAAAAGATTTTTACCACCCGATAACATTTCAAGTTTTCCATATTAATCTTCATTTTTATTTCTTGAAATACTTAGGCCAGAAACGTTGCTAAGACAATCACGCTAAGAGGTGGAATTCTCTTTCTCCTTCACTCCTGTCGACTTGATGCACCTCTGAAGAAATCATTTTTGCTCTGAATTATCTGAGCACCAGAAGAAAAGTTTAAAAGGCTGACCGAGTGATTTCAGGCCTTAAACACTGATACCTATCAAAGCGGAAAATCTTACCCCCCTCATTATATACGGGATTATGTTAAGAATTGAAAAAATATATATATATATATATTTTTTTTAGTTTTTACATCAGGTCAAAGATATCTGAGTCCAAATGGAAAATGAAAATAAAGCACCAACTGAGCCAGTTTCCCAAAGCAAACACACACACACACACACACACACACACACACACACACGGTCCACACCGGGGGTGTGGCTGGTACTCACCCCACAGCCCAGGCCGTGGTCCGGTTCGCAGGTGACCTTCCGCTGGCCCGGTTCTGGAAGCAGCCCCGCCCCGCAGCCCGGGCCGGGGCAGAGCACGCCCCCTAGCCTCAGCACGCACTCTTCAGCCCCGTACTGTTGGTACCGGTTGTACTGCAACAGAAAAGGAGCTTTTCAGAGACAGCACAGATACGAAGAGGTACAGGCACACACGTTTTAGCAAAATGCTAATATCTGGTGGCTTGGGAGGGGTTTCCTTGTCGATCCACTTCCATAGCAACTGCAGGGGCGGGCTGGGGTGGGGGTGGATAAGGTATGGTCCAACCTAGAGAGAGTCTCCCAGTCCCAACTTACAAAAGAGATAGATGAGGCATTTATTCTTTGTATTTGTAGAAATTTGTCCTCCAGCAATCTGTCTTTCTGAAGTTCGGAGTTTTTGAATATACTTTGTTGTTGTTCAGTCACTAAGTCGTGTCCAACTCTTTGCGACCCCAGTGGACTGCGGCTCGCCAGGCCCCCCTGTCCCTTACCATCTCCTGGAGTTTGCCTATATTCACTTTGACGAAGAAAGACTAATGTTCAAGAACAAAATTTTCCTTTCACGTAATTCTTATTCTTAAAGCATGATTTCCTTTATCCCTGACTTCATTTCTTTGTGCTGTTGCTTGGCTCAATTTGCTTCAGCAATTCCTCCAGCCTGCAGAATGAGATTCAAACAGCACGACCCATCTTCCAAAGCCTTCCTTATCACAGCCCTAAGTTACTGTTCTTGCATTATTTGATCATATGCTCTTCTAAACTCAGACCAACTAAGATCAATCTGCTCCACCATGAGTTAATTCGTGCAACATTTATTGAGCACCTACTATGTGCCGGACACCCCTGTGACTGCTGGGATACAGTCCTGAACAAAAGGGCATCTGTACTCTCATCCAAAAGTCTAGAACAGTAAATACAGAAAGGTTAAACTGTCTAGCATGTCAGATGGTGATAAATGGGGAGGAGAATAAAAAACCAGGGACAGATTCAGGGGAAGACGTGAATTACAGTTTTAGAGAGGTGATCAGGGAATAGGGAATCCCTTATGAAGAAGGTTCATTTAAGCCAACATCTGAAGGAGATTAGAAAAGCAAGCCAGGTGCCACCTGGGGAAAACGAGTTTCCAGGCTGAATACGGAGCATGATAAAGGTGCAGGGGCTGCAGTGTGCTCAGTTTGTTTGCGGTCCTGCAGAGAGGCCAGTGTGTCTGAAGTAGAGGGGGCCAGATAATAGCAGATGGGGATCCAGGATGTATAGATCCCCGAAGGCCACCGGAAGAATTCTGGCTTTTATTCTGAGAGATACGGGAACCACTGGAGACTCTGGAGCTGTGGATGACACAGTTTGACTAATCTCTTAAAGACAGCCATCTGGCTGATACGCCAGCGCAGACTCTCGGGGACGAGGATGGAAGCAAGAAGCAGAGACGCAGGTCGGAGGTTATTTCAGCGAGATCCATGGGGAGATGGTGGTGGCCTGAACCAGGAAGGCAGCCGTGGGGGTGACGATGGATCAGTGGTTGAGGTCTGGATGTATTTTGAAGGTAGAGATGGCAGATACTTTTAGGCGGATTAGATATGTGACATGAGAGGAAAAGGAATCAAGCAGGATATAATGTTTTTCCCTCAAGGAGAGAGGATGGGGGAGCATGGGGGAGACTGTTACTGAGATGGGGAGACATGGGAGAAAGTTGTGTGTGTTAGAGAGTTGAGAAAAGGAATCGTTATTTCTGTTGTGATCACATTCAGTTTGTTAACCTCTGACACAGCTAAGTCAGAATCTTGAGTGCCTAACTGAACGGATGGCTTTGGAATTTAGGAGAAAAATGTAGGTTAGGTTGTAGACACCAGTTTTGAAGTCATAGGTGCACACAGAACTGAAAAGGAGAGGATTAGCATCAGGGCAACTATCCATTTTCTCATATTTCTGACCTCATCAGAAAGAGAAAGATGGACTGGTCAAGTCCCCTTGTAAATATGCTAATACTACTTATATACAATGGCATTAGCTAGAAAAGAGTTCTAATCTATAGCCTGCATTTAGCAGGAAACACTTAGTCTACAGTAAACAACCTAGAATATGTGAATGCATAAGTTAAGGCTCTCTGAAAATGTCATAAGCTATGCAATTATTAAGGGGTAAATGAAGACATTTCATCAAGTGGTAAATGATGAGACAGTTCATATACCTGAGAGGTTTTATGTTAGAGATCATTCTGTGAGCTTCCTGGAGACCTGATGCATTGACTCTTGCCTAGAGTATGTCCCAATATGCTGAGAAAGGACCTGGGCTTTGTTAAACACAGCGTCTACTGCCTTTAACACAGTAGCTGTGTTAAATGATGTGGGCTTCCTTTATTTCGTCTGTGCGTCATCATTGCTGGCATCCTTGAAGTTATTAATTAGTAAAGCTTGACCCTGGGCTCCATCTATGAGTCTTGTACGACTGGTTTGACAGTCAGCCTGTGTCATCTCAGTAGCCCCGAGACCAGAAGAGACTAGAGAGTCTCTACCCTTTGTGGATGCTGAGATGGAGCCACCAAAGGAGACTGAGAAGCAGCAATCTACTAGGCAAATGAGAAGAATGTGGGAGTCCTGGAAGCCAAGGGAACACAATATTTCAAGGAGGGTGTATGTGTCATGGCAAATTGTGTCAAAGGCAGCAGATAAACCACTTTATATAAAAGCTGGGTGGGCTTAGAAATGGAGACGCTGCTGCAACCTTGACAGGAGGCATGACTTAATGGAGGCATGGAGCCAAATGTCTTGGGGTGGAGTCAAGAGAGAAATGGAGAGACAGATTCCCAGAGGTGAGCAGGGACACTTTTTTCTAGGAGTTTGGCTGAAAGGGCAGCAGAGACGGGGGAGAGCAGCTGGAGGGGCTGTGGGACTGTAGAGATTTTTGAAAATGAGAGACCTCCATAATGGCAGGATGCTAGTGTGCCAAAGGGAGTGAGCAGGAAGTGGAGGTACCTGGTGATGCCCGTGAGTAGGTGACGCAACGGGATCTGAAGGGTGAGAGGAAGGGTGATCTTGGAGGGGAGGAAGGCTGAGTGCTGGGGCCCAGGTGTGGCCAAGGGAGGCTTGGGGAATTTTAGAAGAGATGGAGAGGTGTGAAGGAGAAAGGGGAAGGAAGGACTGTTGCTGGTCACTAACAGCCTGTGAGGTGAGAGCTGGACCACAAAGAAAAGCACTACAGAATCGATGCTCTTGAACTGTGGTGCTGGAAGAGACTCTTGGGAGTCCCTTGGGCTGTAAGGAGGTCAAACCAGTCAGTCCTAAAGGAAATCAACCCTGGATATTCACTGGAAGGACTGATGCTGAAGTTGAACTGGATGCCAAGAGCTGACTCTTTGGGAAAGATTGAAGGCCAAAGGAGAAGTGGGCAACAGAGGATGAAATGGTTAGATAGCATCACTGACTCAGTGGACATGAATCTGAGCCAATTCTGGAAAACAGTGAAGGACATGGAAGCCTGGTGTGCTGCAGTCCATGGAGTTGCAAACAGTTGACATGACTTAGCGACTGAAAGAGTTGACATGACTTAGCGACTTTGGCCACCTGATACGAAGAACTGACTCATTTGAAAAACCCTGATGCTGGGAAAGATTGAAGGTGGGAGGAGAACGGGGTGACAGAGGATGAGATGGTTGGATGGCATCACAGGCTCAATGGATATAAGTTTGAGTAAATTCCGGGAGTTGGTGATGGACAGGGAAGCCTGGTGTGCTGCAGGCCATGGGGTCACAAAGAGTCGGACACGACTGAGCGACTGAACTGAACTGACTGAGCTACTGAACAAGAACAGCCCATCTGGGGTCAGAGATTGTGAATCTAGAGCAGGCTGCTCAGTAGAGTGCCTGCTTTTCTGCACCAACACTCAGCGGTAAGTGCAGAGCAGACACGAAGTTGGTTTTAAGCCAGGTGGGGTTTGGTCAGACTTGTGTGAGGAAGTCTCCCACCCCGCTTTGGCTTTGGCACACATCATCCCCTCATATCACTGTGAATGATTCCAATAAGAATTTACTGAATCCCTCTTCTCAGCTCTGTACCACTGGACTGTGAAAACTTCTGTTTTGGCCTATCCAAAATGGATATAAAATTTCAGTTTTACAAAATGGTTACACCCTGGGGAGCTAATGTACAACCTGGGGAGTATAGCTAATAATTTTATTTTGTAGACTTGAATTTGCTAAAATGGTAGCTATTTCCAAATTATAGAGTTTCTACTTAATATTTTCAATTTCACATCTATATCTTCCTTTGTTCCCCCCCCTGGCTATCAAGAACACAGAGAATGACAGAGATGTGACACATATATACAATGGAATATTACTCAGCCATAAAAAAGAATGAAATAATACCATGTGCAGCAACATGGATGGACCTCAATTGTTATATTGAGTGAAGTAAGTCAGAGATGGAGAAATAGCATATGACTTCCCTTATATGTGGAATCTAAAGAGATATCATGCAAATGGACTTAGAGAACAGAAAGAGACTCACAGAGAATCAACTTTTGGTTGCTGGGGAGAAGGGACAGCTAGGGAGTTTGGGATGGACATGTACACAATGCTATGTTTAAATGGATAAGCAACAAGGACCTACTGTATAGAGCACATGGAACGCTGCTCAATGCTGTGTGACAGCCTGGATGGGAGGGGGTTTGGGGAGAATGGATGTAGGTATATGTATGACTGAGTTCCTTTGCTGTTCACCCGAAACCATCACAAAATTGTTAATTGGCTATACCTCAATACAAAATAAAAAGTTTAAAAAAGAAAAAAAGACAGAGAATAGTAGGATAATCATATTCACAATAGCCATTAGCTTCAGCTGACATTGTACACACCGTGATTTCAGAACAGTGATAATATTATCACCACGAACATGATTACTAAAAACTTCAAATATATTTTCATGTGCTCTACCCATTCTCCTGCTGAATTTTTCTAACAATAATAGTGTATCTACATTGTTGAAACATAGGACCATTTCATACTATGCTTTCTTTCTAATTGTCATGTTACATTAATTCACACACACACACACACACACACACACACACACACACACACACACACACAC
>ML663573.1:9163503-9271079 GCA_007570785.1 Antilocapra americana
CACACACACACACACACACACACACACACACACACACACACACACACTTAATGTTCACTTCCAGTCCTCATGTTGATGTCTGACCAGTAATTCTGGTTGTTTCAAGTTTTTTCTCCTCAGGAATATGGCACTGGAAAAATATTCACTGAATTCTTGCTCAGTGACAATTTATTTGGGGCCTTTATTTTTGAGGATGAGTTTGGCTGGATGAGTCCTGGGTTCATATTTTTTCCCCCTCAAGTATCTTAAATGTCTTACTCTGTGTTCTGATGTAAAGTGTTATGGGCAAGCCTGATGATGATCTGATTTTTTTTTTTACTTATGAGTAAATTAATCTTTATTGCCCAGATGCCCAAAGGATTTCTTTTTCTTTAGAATCTAGTAATTTTATTAGAATATGTCTTGGTGAGACTTCTCTAGTGGCTCAGCAGAAAAGAAACTGCCTGCAGCGTGGGAGTCACAGAAGATGTGGGTTCAGCCCCTGGTTGGGAAGATCCCTGGAGGAAGGCTTGGCAACCCACTCCAATATTCTTGCCTGGAGAGTCCCACGGACAGAGGAGCCTGGCGGGCTACAGTACATGGGGTCTCACAGAGCTGGACACGACTGAAGGGACTTCACACAGCACATGTCTTGTTGCTGGTTATTTTCTGGTTAATTTTCACACCCATTCTATGTCAGGAAAGTTGTATTGAATTTAATTTCTTAGTATCTGCTCCATTCTCTTGCTTTGATGTTTTTCTCATGGGCTTTCTAGCATACATATATTAGATTTTCTTTATCCACCTTCTAACTGTCCAGTTCTAACTGTTGCTTCCTGACCTGCATACAGATGTCTCAGAAGGCAGGTCAGGTGGTCTGCTATTCCCAACTCTTGAGGAATTTTCCACATTTTATTGTGATCCACACAGTCAAAAGCTTTGGGATAGCCAATAAAGCAGAAATAGATGTTTTTCTGGAACTCTTTTGCATTTTTCGATGATCCAGCAGATGTTGGCATTTTGATCTATGGTTTCTCTACCTTTTCTAAAACCAGCTTGAACATCTGGAAGTTCACGGTTCATGTATTGCTTAAGTCTGGCTTGGAAAATTTTGAGCATTACTTTACTAGCGTGTGAGATGAGTACAATTGTGCGGTAGTCTGAGCATTCTTTGGCATTGCCTTTCTTTGGGATTGGAATGAAAACTGACCTTTTCCAGTCCTGTGGCCACTGCTGAGTTTTCCAAATTTGCTGGCATGTTGAGTTCAACACTTTCACAGCATCATCTTTTAGGATTTGAAATAGCTCAACTGGAATTCTATCATTTCCACTAGCTTTGTTCATAGTGATGCTTCCTAAGGCCCACCTGACTTCACATTCCAAGATGTCTGGCTCTAGCTGAGTGATCACATCATTGTGATTATCTGGGTCATGAAGATCTTTTTTGTACAGTTCTTCTGTGTATTCTTGCCACCTCTTCTTAATATCTTCTGCTTCTGTTAGGTCCATATAATTTCTGTCCTTTATCAAGCCCATCTTTGCATGAAATGTTCCCTTGGTGTCTCTAATTTTCTTCAAGAGATCTCTAGTCTTTCCCATTCTATTATTTTCCTCTATTACTTTGCACTGATCACTAAGGAAGGCTTTCTTATATCTCCTTGCTATTCTATGGAATTCTGCATTCAGATGGGAATATCTTTCCTTTTTTCCTTTGCTTTTTGCTTCTCTTCTTTTCACAGCTATTTGTAAGATCTCCTCAGACAGCCATTTTGGTATTTTGCATTTCTTTTCCATGGGAATGGTCTTGCTCACTGTCTCCTGTACAGTGTCACGAACCTCTGTCCATAGTTCTTCAGGCACTCTGTCTATCATATCTAGTCCCTTAAATCTATTTCTCACTTGCACTGTATAATCATAAGTGATTTGATTTAGGTCATACCTGAATGGTCTAGTGGTTTTCCCTACTTTCTTCAATTTCAGTCTGAATTTGGCAATAAGGAGTTCATGACCTGAGCCACAGTCAGCTCCTGGTCTTGTTTTTGCTGACTGTATAGAGCTTCTTTATTTTTGGCTGCAAAGAATATAATCAGTCTGATTTCAGTGTTGATCATCTGGTGATGTCCATGTGTAGAGTTTTCTCTTGTGTTGTTGGAAGAGGTATTTGCTATGATCAGTGCGTTCCCTTGGCAGAACTCTATTATTAGCCTTTGCCCTGCTTAATTCTGTATTCCAAGGCCAAATCTGCCTGTTACTTCAGGTGTTTCTTGACTTCCTGCTTTTGCATTACAATCCTCTATAATAAAAAGCACATCTTTTTTGGGTGTTAATTCTAGAAGGTCTTGTAGGTCTTCATAGAACCATTCAACTTCAGCTTCTTCAGCATTACTGGTCAGGGCATAGACTTGGATTACTATGACATTGAATGGTTTGCCTTTATAAGAATAACTTTATTACATTCAGTCTTACACTCTAGGAGCATTTGGGCAAACACTTCCTTTTCTAAAGGAAGACAAATACTTTAGCTTATATATTTGGTAATTTCTGATTAAAAAGTACAAACAGGGTTTGAACTTACTACATTTACAATGAATTTACCTACAGTTACTGAATGCATTTTTTTCAACATTGTGAAATTTATAAGAAAAACATTTGACCTGGACCAAGAATGTTTTAGTATTCAAGAACATTTAATACCCGAAGGAAACTGTTTATCTGACTCTGCGGCCCCACAATGTGTAGCCTGTCTAGGCTCCTCCGTCCATGGAATTTTCCAGGCAAGAATACTGGAGCCAGTTGCCATTTCCTACTCCAGGGCTCTTCAGGACCCAGGATGAAGCCCGGTCTCCTGCCGTGGCAGGCAGATTCTTTACCACTGTGCCGCCTCTGGGAAGCCCTATGTATGTCATTAGCAGAGGTCACTGTTGTTCTTTTCAAGGCAAGATCCACATTTACACAGATTCCTTTCAAGCACTTACTGGCACAAAGTTGACTGTGCTCTGAAAGAAACCTACCATATACCCATGGGAGAGTGGTGACAAATCAGCACTAAACAGAACCGAATATTTGTACTCATCTGTGTGTAAAATACACACAGCAGTGGTGAAGGGAGAGATGGGCTGGGCAGGGTGGAGAGGACGATTACTGACCCTTTGATATGACTTGTGGTATTTCCTAAGGCTTTTGTTACTTATCAATGTTGAATAGCATTTATAAGTAGAACTAACTTGGATGAATGTGATTAATTTGTAACATGAACTAGTTTTGCATGGAGAAGGAGTCCGTTCTAAGGTGAGCTTGAAAGTAGCAAATTCTCTGAAAATCACTTCTGCATTGTCTACCTTTGGAATCAGAGTGAGGGTCGTTGTGTGTGCTTGTGTACATATATATATATATATATATATATATATATATAAATATATATAAATACTTATTGGTCAACTTATGCTGTTTAAGCTATTAAACAAGTTTGCAAATTTCTAGATATACTTTCATAAAGTGGATAATCTACAGACAGATACCTAACATAATTTAGACCTGACAGAATAACATTTGCCAACATTAAGAAAATTGTAATATTAACAAAGTATACTATTCCATGCGAAAGTGAAAATGTTAGTTGTTCAGTGGTGTCCGACCCCTCTTTGTGACCCCATGGGCTATAGCCCACCAGGCTCCTCTGTTCATGGAATTCTCCAGACAAGAATACTAGAGTGGGTTGCCATTTCCTGCTCTAGGGGATCTTCCTGACCCAGGGATTGAACCTGCATATCCTCCATCGCAGGCAGATTCTTTACTGTCTGAGCTATCAGATCTCATTCTACTATTCTATACCTGAGGGAAAAAAGAAAAAAAGTTCTTCCAACATTTCATCAGACTCTAGTCACAATAAATCCTGTTAGATGACCTATCTAGGTAAAACTGAAACTCATTGGTATGGTTTATGTTTTATATATTTGGGGAGTAAATTATTCAGTCTTTATGTGTATGTTCAAAGATGCTCTTAAGAACAGGAAATATTCATTTTAAAGTATTAAAGTATAAAATGCATAGTCATTTCAATAAACTCATATTTTAAGAATCTAAATAATGAGTCAGGGGAGAGGACAATCAATTAGAGGTTGCAGTTTGGTGGTCTGTTGTAGGAAGAGTTGGGTTGGGTAGGAGAATGTTCTATAATGAAGCCAGGGTCTCCGTTTCGAGTCCCATATGGGCCAGTTAGCTTCCTGTTTCTTGCCAGCCACTGGCTCCATGCTAAGTGCAGGTGGTCACCTAAGGGTCAGGTCATGGAAGGTTCAAGTCCTCCACACCACTGGACAGGCCCCTAAAAGGCCCGTCCTCTCTAGGAGGGCACAGACGGCTCCTTATGAAGTCTAATTCCCATGCTTTCTTCAGAAAAGACAGCGAGAGGAAAGCTAAATCTTGTAAGTGAGAGAAATAAAAAGCAACAGGGGTACTAGGTAAAACTAAAATCTGGGGAAACTAGCAAATGTTCTGTTAAAATGAGTCAGAGCTTTTCAGCCAGCCAGGAGCTGCCGCAGTCTTTCAGATCCTCTGAGCAGGAAAGGTGGCCGCTTTTGTCCGGCCATGGAATTTCCCAGAGTAGCCTTTTGGGGGCACTCAGGTACAGCTACAAAAGCAACCTCTACATGGGCTGTCTGGCTTTTCCCCTGCTGAATTCTGGCCGCTGTGAAGCCCTGGCCACAGTGAAGTGAAGAGAAAGTCGCTCAGTCGTGTCTGACTCTTTGCGATCCCATGGACTGGCCCGTGGAATCCTCCAGGCCAGAATACTGGAGTGGGTTGCCATGCCCTCCTCCAGGGGATCTTCCCAACCCAGGGATCAAACCCAGGGATCAGACCCAGGTCTCCCGCACTGCAGGCAGATTCTTTATCAGCTGAGCCACAAGGGAAATCCCTCCCTGGCCCTGTCTCCTAGCCCCACCAGAGGTGAGAAATCCCCACTAGAGACACCATTCAGTGAGTTACCACTGTGGGCTTCCCAGGTGGCTCGGGTAAAAAATCCGCCTGTCAATGTAGCAGACACAGGAGACCCGGGTTCGATCCTTGGGCCAGGAAGATCCCCTAGGGGAGGAAATGGCAACCCACTCCAGTGTTCTTGCCTGGAAAATCCCATGGACAGAGGAGTCTGGTGAGCTACAATCCGCGGGGTTGCGAAGAGTCAGACAGGACTGAGCGACTAACAAATACAGGCCTACGCCTTTCTGCTAGATTGCCTCTCTTTGCACGCCCAAACGCCAAGGACTGCACCGACACTTTGCTTACTCGGTTCACGCTCTGTCTATCCTGGGAAGGGTCAGGTGAGACCACTGGGTCATAAAGACATTCAGTCCCTCGCTGAAGGCCACCCGGCAGGAAACCCACACCCCTCATCAGAACCCGGGGCTCCGGTTCTTGAAGGCCACCCTTTCCTGGTACCAAGCTGCCTCCACTTTCCTTCCCTTTCTCCCTTAAAAAAAAAAAAATTCAGTTCACTATTCCTTCATCATTTAGAGGCTCACAAAAAAGCAGGGTATATGGTTCCTTTTTGGATAAAAGAAAATCTAAAATAACTGTATAGAGGAACATGAATTTATGGTTAATCCATTTCCCCATGCTATGTAGAGAATGCCCTATTTTCTATACATATTAGAATTAAAAAACAAAACAAAACAAAACGCTTCTTAAATTCTCAGTCATATTAATCTTATTTTTCTTCATTTGCAGGTAGTTAGCCCTGGGAGTTGGTGACAGCCTCTCTGGGGGTGCCTGTCACATTGCTGTTTGTTTTCTCGGTTTTGTTGCTAATAATGTTCTTTTCATCCCTGGACATCTGTCATCGACTGATGTAGTAAATTGGCTAGAGAAAGGTCTAGACCTTGTTCATTGCCTAGAAAAAAACCCATCATTAGGATGGTTGAAACTAAATTTAAGGAGAAAACAGATCAAATAGCACCTGAAATATAATGAGAGAAACAGACTGCACCCTGGATTGCAATTTACAAGGTTTTTTTTGTTTTTTTTAAAAATTTTTTTTTTCTTTTTCAGATGTTTCAGATGACATGATGCCAAAAAGTAACTCAGCTTCTAGTAGCCATGGAATCTTCTGGAAAGGAAGTCAAAACTACTGGATTGTTTGTCCCTTGTGCAAGCTGTGGGCCATGTAGTGCCCCACAGGCAGGGTGAGGCTGTGATGACAGATATCTGCAAACCATTTTGCTTGCAAGTGTTTGCACTGAGGGTGTGACCTCACAGACCTCTGAAAGCTTCTGTTCTGCAAATAGATCTGCTCAGCACTCCTTCTGATGATGCACTCGTCAGAGGGCAAGAGTGTCTGTGGGCAGAAGTTATTTTATCCTTTGCTGCTGTGCCTGAGAAATGCTTTCGAGCAGCGCTGTTAGTCTCCAGGCATGAGAGCCTCACCCTCAGAGGAACAGAACTTCCCCAAGAGGGTGTGGCACTCACCACCTGCACCCTCTCCCCTGCCCGTCTCTTCCTGGGTTTTGCTTTTCTCTAAAACAGGATTTTCACATCTCTCCCATCTCTAGTCTGGAGGCAACTCTGTTGGCTTCAAGGTGAATCTGAGGCCAGGAGGAGGGGAAGAGTGACATTTCATTGTCTGGGAGTTTTGTGTAAGCCTTTGGTTTGAGGCAATGCAATGGGTTAGTTCCCACTGCACGGTTCAATGAACTGATTAGAACTTCCACGACAAAACATGATTTTCTGGATTGTGCTAGATGGTATTACACTTATCTTTCCTTGGTGTCAACAAGTCTATGATACCAAGGAAGCTTTTTTGGGAGTGAAGGCTAAGCAAGCTGCTTTAGTGCCCAAGAGACACACTTGAGATAACGACAGCCAGGAAAGAGAATGAGAGCCAGGTGGTCTGGTTGTGCACCCCCTTCCCTCCAAAGGTCATCATCATGCCTTCCATCATGCCTCACATCGTAGTTGACTTCTGAGACTTAGGCATCCCCCACTATTCTCATTGCCATAGAGGTCTCCACAGTCTCTACTATGAGCCTCCCTTCTCTCCTCAATCCTTTCTCTGTGCTCCCTGGAATTCCTGCTCCCCAATGAACAAGCTCTCTTAAATAACCAGCCTTTTCAAATATTTCTCTCTCCTTCCTGATTTAACTGAAACTGGCCCATCTCCTTGCAACCCTATAAAACGAAGGCTGCTCTTTGTTTCAGGTGTACACCCTGAAAGCCAGAGGTGGAGCTGGTTGTCTCCTGGTTCTTCAGTGATGTTCCTAAACTGTCGGACTCTCCTCTCTTGCAAAACCCCACCCCGCTGCTCCTTTGAAAGTTATGCCGTCTGACTACACATCCTCACCTTCTCCCCACCACCACTGCCTGTAGTGGTCATAGGTGGAGAAGTCCCTCATTCTTCTGAGACTTCCTAGCTCATGATTTTCACCTCTGCCATTATTCATGTCATCTTTCTGGGGATCAAACCATCCATCCATCAATATGTTCTTTCAGTTCCTTTACCTTCTCATTTCTGGGGAGCTTTCAAAAAAATTCTCCTACCGTTCCAATCCCTTTCTGGGCCTTTCATTCTGAGAACTTGCACCACCTCTGAAACCTAAATTCCAAATGTGTCTCTTTCCCACCATCATCTCCTATCTTTCCTTTCCTGATATTCTTACTGTAGTATGGACAAAGCTTCAATTCTTTAGCATCACTGAGACTTCTCATGAGCTCACCTGACACTCTCTCCCTGGCCACTGTTTGTTGTCTCTTACAATTACTCATCACAAATGTCAAATAAGCATTTCCCACTTCCTTGTGACTGTATTATGATTCTCTAGTGCATCTTTTCTCTTCTTTCTTTCCAAACTGCTCATATTCCCCCTCCCCCCACCCCCCACCTATTTCCTCCCTGGACAATTTACTTCATATTTCACTAAGAAGACAGAAGTTATGAATGAGGTATTCATTTACTGGGCAGATATTTACTAAGCATCTTCTGTGTGTCAAACACTCTACGTGGAGAAGACGCAGCAGTGAAAAATGTGTCTGTTTTCATGGAGCCATCAAACACCAACTTCTCCCCGCCCCCTCTTCCACTACACCAGCAAACACCCATTCCCCCTCACTCACTTGTGACTTTCTGTCTTCTTTCAACAAAGAAAGTGGCTTTTTCCCTGTTAAGGGTCAATTCCTCCCTCCGTGCTATGTATCCAAACACTTAGCATCTTTTTTTTTTTGATAGAATTTTTTTTTTAATATTTTTTTTTCCTCCCTTTTATTGTTTTTGTCATACAATGCCTAAAGTACTTCCTTTCTTCAGCTAGTTCATCTAGCTCTTGAATTACCAAGTAATCCATCTCTGCTGGATCATTTCAATGAGCATAAAACAAGCTCTAGCCTCTTCAGTCTTTAAAGAACCCTCCTACTATTTCTGCGGTTCTTTCTTCCTTTTCATAACAAAAATTCTACCAGAAGTTGATTCCCTTCGGTGGACTCTTAATCCCATAAATATATGGCTCTTGTCTCCAACTCTCCACCAAAACCTGTCATTAAACTGACTTGTGATCTCCGTGTTGCCATGTGCGAAGGACAACAGACTGACTTCCTCTCATTCAGCTTCTCATTAGCATTAACATAAACCTTCCTCTGGGGAACAGTTCCTTTCTTGGCTCCATCAACATGGCACATCTCTATATTTTCTTCTACTTTACTTGAGGCTCCCGTATGGTCTCCTTTGCTGGCTGCTACTCTTTTACCAAGTTTCCAAACATTGGTGCTCCTTAGGGTTCAACCATGGTCCTTCCCCTCCTACCTCCTTTTGGCAACTGTCTTGGATGTAAAATACTACCTACATGCTAACAACTCCAAATTTACCTGTCTCTGACCCCTGACCTCCTTCTCTGAGCTCCAAGGCACACATCCAAATCTCCACTTATCTCCTTCTCAATGTTTCAGGCACATCAAACATTTTCTGAATTGAATCCTGATTCCATGCTTTCATCCTTACCTACTACCATCAAACCCATCTCAGTGAATATTACTGTTGGATTCCTTCATCTCCCTGAATCACAGCTAATCAGTCACCATGACCTTTAATTCTGCCTCTCAGTATTCATTCTTTCTGTTTCTTCTGCCAATCCTCATCTGGACCATGTCCATATCGCACGTTCCATCTTAGAACGTGATTCGGATATGTCCATCCGCTGCTTAAAGTTTCAAGGATTCCCTGTTGAGTTCAGAATAAAATCCAAACTCTTAACCGTGGCTCACATGGTTTGGATAGTTTTTATCTTTCATCACTGTCACTCTTGCTCATTATTGTCCAGTCACATTGACTTTATTTAGTGGCTTTAAGAAAGCAGGCTCTCCAGCTCCTCTGGGGCACTGAACATGTGCTTTCCTTAGCTTGGAAGGCTCTTCTCCCCAGCCCAGTGATCCTAGCCCACTCCATGGGTGTTCTCTCAACTTTCATATTTCAGAGGTCCTGACTCTTTTTCTAAAGTAGGTTACATCTTAGCTTTTATCATGATTTGTACCTGTGACTTCCTTGTTTATCATTTTATACACTAGCCCAATAATCCATGGGTTTGCAAAAGAGTTGGACATGACTGAGCGACTGCATAACAAGCACAATTAATAGTAAAAAAAAAAGTATTAAAAATGTTTGTTGAATAGGTAAAAGTTATTTCCTTAAGATTCTCGTGATTAAACTCTAAGAGGAGATAGCTGGTAAGAGTGGAAGTATGTCTGAAAGGCAGTGCTTCTGAAGACTCTCCAAACCCTCTGAACTTATAGATAACATAGCTGTTTTCTTTGGGCTTCCCTGGTGGCTGAGGTAGTGAAGAATCTGCCTGCAATGCAGGAGATCTGGGTTCAATCTCTGGGTCTGGAAGATCCCCTGGAGAAGGAAATGACCACCCACTCCAATATTCTTGCCTGAAGAATTCCATGGACAGAGAAGCCTGGTGGGCTGCTGTCCATGGGGTCGTGAAGAGTCAGACACGACTGAATGACTAACACTTTCACTTTTTCACTATTTGTTTTCTTTAGGGCCCATCTAGAACTTTGCAGTCACTCTACTTCAGTTCAGTTCAGTTGCTCAGTTGTGTCCGACTCTTTGTGACCCCATGAACAGCAGTACGCCAGGCCTCCCTGTCCATCACCAACTCCTGGAGTCCACCCAAACCCATGTCCATTGAGTCGGTGATGCCATCGAACCGTCTCATCCTCTGTCATCCCCTTCTCCTGCCCTCAATCTTTCCCAGCATCAGGGTCTTTTCCAAAGAGTCTGTTCTTTGCATCAGGTGGCCAACGGTATACACTCTACTTATGTGCAGCATAATATCTTTGCTAAGTAGTTTGGACATGGTGGGTGAGGGTGTGGGGCTGGAAGGAGCTTTATGAATGTAACTTGTAAACACAAATCAAGGACAGGACCAAGAAGCTAAAGTACATGCATTGTGTTAAATTCCAAGGAATTTTGATTGCATTTTTACTTTAGGAAGGTAATCATTTACAGTGTTTAATGATCTATTTTTGATTCAGAGCTCAAAAATCAAGTGCCTGTTGAATGAAATTGGAAAGGAACCACAAACAAAGAAATTAGACAGCTGGTGAGCATTTCCACCGTCCAGTAAAGAATTCAGTAATTAACCAGGATCTGTACAGGGTTTATCAACTTTTAAGTGAACATTACACTGATTATTTTTTAATTTTTTTCTTTTCCATTGTGTTTTCTTTTTAATAGGATATTGACTCTAGTTCCTTGTCACTCTGATTTTAGTGTCTACTTTGATGCTGCTAGTTCAGTCTATTGATGGACTGTAAATAGTACTTAAATCAGAAATATCTTAGTGTAGCACTTAATACCTGCAACTTACTTCGCCATCTTATTTATTTACAACAATTCTAAGAGATGACTCAGCATTACTCTTCCTTTTTCTACAAGCTGAAAAGCCAAGTCAGAGACTGAGATGGTCTGTCCAGGGGAACTTGTAACACGTGATGTAAGAATTTCATTTCGTCCTGTAATCTGTAAGTTGCCTCAAGCATCCAGAGAGAGGCTGAAGGTTTCAGCAGCTCCTGGGTGAGGCTGCCCACCCCCACAGGCAGGGGTGGTGGTGTGGCTGGAACTCTCCGCTGCTCAGCAGACCTCATGGCACCGTCTGCCCTGAGGTCACTAGGTCTTGTCCGTGTGTCATCAGGATAGAAGTATCCCTGGCTGCAGTGACCTGCTTATATCAGTCACAGAAGAGATTCCTGCCTCCCTTGTCAGTTCTCCCGTCTGACCCCCGACCCCACACACGGCTCTGAGTGTTCTTCTCACGTCCTCCCCTCACCGACCCTGGCTTCCGCCCCAGGACACGACTTCCCCTTCTTTCCACTTTACTTCCCCTTCCGCCCCTCACACGTTTGCTCCACCGCCCCCTTTCGTGTCACTGCATGGATTTTCAACATCCTCAAACACAAGAGCCTCCCTTTCCCCTTCTGGAGCTGCCCAGGTGTGATTTTCAAACCATCAGGCTGTGTCGTTCCTCTTTTACAGTCGGATACCCCCGGCTCCCTCCATCTCTCTCTCCCTTCGCTGACCCATTTCTAGAAGCCCCAGTTCTTGACTCACCAGCACTCCTCCAAGTCCGCCCTGACGATGCTTCTGGAGGGTCCCAGGGTCCACATGGACCATCCTTTCCAGACCCTGGCTTTCCCAGCCCGTGCCCCCCACTTCTCTGTCGTCTTGTCTACTCCCTTGACTCAGCCACCCTCGGCCCTCTGCCTCCTAACCTTGTTACTGCCAGTCTTCACACCGCCTCCACCAGACCCTGAATCCAAAGACTCCTTGAACCCACTGGGACCCACAGCCAGCGGACCCTACCACTTTTCCCCACTCCTTTTTCTTCGCGCTTCTCTCCTCACCTACCTGAAATCCCAGGCTCATTACTACACTCACACCCGTATGTCTGTCCTGATCTTTGCTGTCTCTCTTGCTTTTGTTTCACTTGGGTGGCTGGTTAAACCCGACCCTCTGCCTTTTCTGCATCTGTGCCCACACAAGTCAGCGTGACAGAAAAAACCCCAGGTTGATTTATCTCACTCTGAATTCATTCATTTTCTATACTTATTTACTCCCTACCCTCCTAAATGACACTTTCACCATCCTTTCCACTCTCTCTAAAACTCTTCCCTCACTTAACTCTCAAGTGATGACTATTTCCTATGAAACAACCAGCAAAATCCTTCCTGTGTATCCTGCCTTCTCCGCTGCCACCAGGTCGAGCCGTCCCCACTTTTGTCTCTGGCCAAATCTACGCTCTGCTAGCTGTCAAATCCAGGATGTTGCTCCTGACATGCTCCTCTTTCCTCTGCAATATCTCCCTGCTGCCCTGCAGTCATCCCCATCAGCACATAAACATAGTATTTCTTTGCCTATAAAAAAAGAAAAAAATTCTGATGCCACATTCCCTGACTCCAGTTATCTCGTATCTTTGTTTTCATTGATAGCTAAATTCCTTATATATATATATAAAAAAGTATCTACATTCCTTCTCTCCCATTCTTCTCCCTTTTCCACTGAAACCAATCGAGGCAGATTTTCACCCTCACCAGTCCACTGGTCAAGGTTGCAATGACCTCCAAGCTCCAAACGCCAGGGCTCACTCCCTATCCTTTCCTGCCTGATGAGTGCATGGCATGGATAATCCGTCTTCCTCCTAGACACACTTGCTCCCTTGGGCTCCCGGTTTACCGTGTTCCTGGATTCCTTCCCACTTTATTCTGACCACACCTTATATTTCATATGTTAAAACACTTTTTACATAAAATAAGCCTTAGATATGGTGGCTTCAGAACTCCCCTGCTCACTTTACTCTCTACCAGGGATCTCTTCCGAGACCTCACCGTGATGCTTTCCTGCAAACCTTTCAGGTCCTCGTGCACACAGCACCTGCCTCAGTGAGACCTTTCTTGACCACCTTGTGTAAAATCTCAGCTCCTCCCAGCAAGCATTGTCCTTTTTGGTTTTATTTTTTTCTCAACGGCCATGAGAGCCGTCTAACATAGTATATGAAAGTGTTAGTTGCTCAGTCCTGTCTGACTCTTTGCAACCCCATGGACTGTAGCCTGCCAGACTCCTCTGCCCATGGGATTTTCCAGGCAAGAATACTGGACCGGGTAGGCATTTCCTTCTTCAGGGGATCTTTCTGACTCAGGAATTGAACATGGGTCTCCTGCATTACAGGCAGATTCTTCACCATCTGAGCCACCAGGGAAGCCCAACCAAAAGGTGATGTCCCTGGGTGGGTTTGAACAACCAACCTTTCGGTGAGTAGGCAGATATGCTAGCTGTGCCACAGAGACATGGCAGCTCTGTTAACATATTATGTACTGAACACATTTGTGTGTCTATAACATGATAGCTTTCCCCAACTAGAAGGTAAGCCTGAGAGGGCTCTTTTTCTCACTTCTCTAGCCCTGTAAGAATCATATACAACGTATGAGTATGTGCTTTTTAAGTATCCGGCAAATGAAGGGAAAGAGGGAAGGAAGGACTTGAGGTTTTTCTAAGAACTAAAGATGCAGTATGTGGCCATTAGCACGACTGATCAGAGAAATAGTGACTTTGATTGTGGCTTGATTAAATGCCTGGGAAAATGCAAAATGGCTTGAATTTTATGTATATCTAAGGAGATGATTATAGTTGGCTTCTTTCCTTCCTAATCACCCAATGACTCTAAAACAAATATGGAAACAATCTGCAAATATTGGTACAAGTTAGAAGAGAAGGTTCTATTATCTGAGCAGAAATCTCAGGGTAACAATCAGTGATTTTTGCTTTAAGAAATCTCACAGCTTTCACAGGAAAATAGCTGTGAGGTAAAGGTGTTTTCATCAGTAGGTATGTTTGGGGTCTGGTATCAGCTTTTGGAAATGCAATATCATTGATTTTGTTTGTATTTGAATAAACATCCCTGTTTGTTATTCTGGAAATTTACAGTCTGAAAACATGCACAAGGCCTATTGTAACCTGCTAATTCAAGGAGTTGGAAATGATTCCGGCGTTTCTTCCACCCCTCGTTAATCCCCTTTTTGAAATCTCATACTGGAGAGGGAAAGTTCCACTTTCTGACATACACACACCAAACAAAAACACACAAACCAAAAACTTTTTGGAAAAAACTGAGCTACTAGAGTTCTAACTACATGTTCTCTGGTCAGAGTGGGCAAAGACTGCCTTTGGGAGTAAAAATCAATCAGGGAGTATAAAATAGGTCAACCACCGTGCTGTAAACTACATGACATTTGTTGTTGTTCAGTTGCTGAGTCGTGTTCAACCCTTCTGCGACCCCATGGACTGTATGTAACCCGCCAGGCTCCTTTGTTCATGGGAGTCTCCAGGCAAGAATACTGGAGTGGGTAGTCATTTCCTTCTCCGGGGATCTGCCAAGCCCAGGTATCGAACTCATGTCTCCTGATCGGCAGGAGGATTCTTTACCACTGAGCCACCTGGGAAGCCCATAAATTATACGGCTTCAATATTTATTTATTTATTTTTAATTTGATTTTAGTTTTTGGCCACACTGTGAGGCATGTGGGATCTTAGTTCTCTGATCAGAGATCGAACCTGTATCCCTGCATTGGAAGTATGGAGTCTTAACCACTGGACTGCCAGGGAAGTCCTGGCATAAGTATTTCAAGGATAATTTGACACCAGATTTAACATAATAGTATGGAGCCTGTAATTCCACATGAGGATTAAGAGATTTATTTCTCAGTGGTCAAAAATGTGTCTGTGTGTACGTATACATAGGTAATATGAAGCACTTTGAATTATTAGCACATCTATTTAGAATCTGATCTCTCTCACTGAGCACAACACAGCATTTAAATAATCAACTTTAAATGGGCCAGCCATTGTATATCAGTCACATGTTCACATCCGTTGAGAACGCAGTGGCAGAGAAGTACAGATAACACACAAAATAGACAATTCTGGCGAAAAGAGCCCCCCCCCCCCCCCCCCCCCCCGCAAACACCAAACCCGGCTTGTCTGTGACGATCGATCCCTTAGGCATATTCCTCTCGGCATTTATTTGTTTGCTTATCGGCCACCACACTGTCCCTGCTCACTGACGCGTCCTGAGATGAAGTGCTCTGGCAGGTAGCAGATGTACCAATTAATAACCTGTCGGGTCTGATGGATAAGAGAGGGAAAGCGGGCTCCCACACACAGAGCCTGCGTGGCTCCCTTCCCCATCTCAGGCTTGTTGGGGGAGGTCAGGAGACGCTCCCCGCCTCCCAGGAGAGAGTCTCATGGTCTCACTATTGTCTATTTTCCACGGCGCTCGGGGAAGCCTTTGAGAGGCCGACTCACCTGCTCTTCTCCAAGAATCCTGAAGTGATGGAGCTCTTTAATCAAGGAGTCGGGACAGCCAGCTGTTGGGAAGAAGAATTAATCACCGATGAGTCATTCCCATTAAGTGTGGTAATGTGTTCTCACTGCACTCACAACTACTGGTGACTAGGATTGCTGCTGGGAAGGACACCAATGCTCACTTACCCGGAAAACATGGTCTAACCAATGGCCAGACAACACCCCCCACCAGGGTGCGCCAGCTGCTGCCAGCCCCCCACTGTGACTCTGTAGGAAGGAGTTGCACGACCCTGACCAGCTTTTTCTTCTCTCCCGATTGTGATCTGGATGTCGTGGGGCCCGAGGACACCATGTCATTTCTGCCCAGCACGTCACTTATCCCTAACACAGAGCCAGGGTTTCGTGGGGCCAGACGGGGCGAGTTGGCAGGTGCTGATCCCTTTCACTTGTTCGCCACCTCCAGGCGTGGCTCCTGCATGCTGAGAGCGAAGGAGGGAGGTGGGGCAGCCGGATGCCCTGGCTTTACGGGATGGGGCTAGAGTTTAGAACTGTGCCTGGTTTTTCCAGGAGGCTTTGTCAAGACCCCAAAGATGCTGCATTTCGGTTTGGAAAAGGTCTCTTCTGGAGTCCTGTGCCCACCACCTTCTAGTTCTGCTCAGTCAGTGAGAGCCTACTCAAACTTGATTCACAGTCTCTTTCTTCAGTTGTAAATAGAAATAAGTAAATGAATAAATCATGTGTGTTGTGTGTTCAGTTGCTCAGTTGCGTCTGACTCTTTTGTGACCCCATGGACTGTAGCCTACCAAGCTCCTCTGTCCATGGAATTTTCCAGACAAGAATACTAGCATGGGTTGCCATTTCCTCCTCCAGGGGATCTTCCTGATCCAGGGCTCGAACCCGAGTCTGTTGCATCTCCTGCATTGGCAGGTGAACTCTTGACCACTGCATCACCTGGGAAGCCCAAATTAAGCATATCCAATATATACACATATGTGTATATGATTATATATGTCTACCTATCTGTTTCTCTATGCCAGGGCAAGCCAGTTCCTGTTTCAAAATGAATCCTATCTCTGTCTTTTAAATATAATTATTCTAAAGTATTAATTTGCCATCATTAATAATATAAACTCTGGAAACAGAATTGATATAGAAACCTGTTTCTTTGGGATCAGACCTATGGATGACATGATATGTTGGCTTCTCTATTAAGGAAAATGGATTTTGTGAAAATGCACCTAAGCAACAGCTGAGCCGGAGCTGCTTCTCTGAGTCGTGATTTGGGAAGGTGGGAGGTGCTGAGGATGCCAGCCTGGGGAGGGCGGGCTGCCGGGGAGGCGCTGTCTGCAGCGGGTGAAGGAGCTATCCTCCGCAAGAGGGGCTAGATGTGTGCGTTATTCTAGACGGCAGGATTAGAGCAAATAGATTAAATGACAGCAGGTATGCTTGGGTTCACTATGAATAAATTTCTAATTTAAAATGGAATATATTTCTTTACCAGCCAGTAACTGGAGGTTTTCAGACAGAGGCTAAATAACTATTTATGCAGAATATTTTAGAGATGAATTTGACTTGAGTTAGTTCCAATTCTGAAACTGTGGTCATATGAAATGCTGGAACAGAGATTTAGTCTTTGTTACTATATTCAATGTATATTCGTTTTTGACGTTTTTGCATTTCATACTCTTGAGAAAGTGGTTCATAAACGTTCACTAAGGTAATACATTACAAAAATGAACAAAATATATAAACAGGTGATGTCATCACCCGACGGCAGGCAAGAAAAATAAATGGAAACTCCAAGGTGGATATTTTGGTGGAAAATCTAGTCAATTAATTGTCATAGGCACATCCCACCTACAAGGAAGGAAAGCTAGACCCTGATGCCGGAAGAAACCCTTGAGCTGTGTTTCTCTGCTGGAGGCCATGAAGGCTTATAGCCTGAGCTCCTTTTTAGAAGTTGGTCATTTCAGAGTTGCTGTTCTGAGCTAAACAATTAGTAAAAGTCTATTCTGGGTCATTTGGTTGGCTGCCACTCAGCCAAAAACTGTTGAAGAAATTCAGCCTCCTGTCAGTTCTTGGGAACAAAGGGTCGTATTTTTGTTTTGTGAAACTAATGAGGAGAGAACAGAGGTGGAAAGAACTCTGAGGACAAATGCCCAACAAGCAAGGGTCGTGCGGTTTGGTGCTAAGTATATGAGGGGAGGGGTCACCCAGCCTGTCACCCAGAAGGGGGTTGACAGGACTGAGGTTTGCCAAGCACCGGGTCTGCGGGCACTCAGGGCCCTGTCTGCACTCTAAGGACCGACTTAGTTTGGCAAGACAGTGCCTTCCACATGAAATTCAGAGTTAATCTGAGTACTTTTGGTTTTGTGCTTTCATTTATATTGAATTCATACATTTTCATTTGGGTCTTCTAGCTGTATAGTGTAAAAAGTTTCTATCTAAATTTATACCTAGGCATAGTTAAGAAACATCATTAAAAATAGTTTCATTCAGGCTTCAAAGTTTTAGAAGATTCTTTTTTCCTTTACAGGTGGTTCTTCGCATCCCTCCAACTTGAGAAAAACTGATTTGACTTATTTTAATGGCAGGTAAAATAAGAAACAGAATTTAAAATTAACCTACCTTCAGAATTTGTATTCTAACTCCCTCCTAAGATGTAACTGAAAGGATTGATGCCAGTGATAGCTCAAATGTAAACATCTTGAACAGACGACTAGCTAATTACCTGAAACACCTGGTCGATGCCACAAACCGTAATAAACAAGGATAGACAGGGCATCGAGCTAGAAGGGAAGAGAGGTAAGGGGTCAAGGTGCTAAGTCCACGGCAGGACACCTGTCACGGTGCTCATCACAGGAGCGTCGGTGCGGGAAATGGACAAAGCCAGTGTGACGACACGGTTTAAAACGCAGAATGGGAAACCTGCACGTGGACAGCAGTAGTGCGGGGACAAAGGGAGAAGTCCGTGGAGGGGTGTGGGGCAAGGAGAGCAGATGAAGACCACGTGAGGGCAGGCGTCAGCGGCGGAATCTGAATCCTTCCAAGCACTTCACACAGGGTCCACACACATGACAGTGGGCCGCCTCTGGAAGCCACCGCCCTCCACGGGGACCACATTATGTCCTCAGAGTGTGCAGCTATCAGCTGCCTTGCTGTCCCTGTCACTCAGTCTCTTCTTGAGATAACAGCTAAGAGGCCTGTTAAAAGATGTACATCAGATACCACGGCATCTGCCACAGGTTTTCCATCTCACCGAGAGTCAAGGCCAAGGGCCTCAGTGGCCTATGTAGGGTCTGCCTAGCTCGTTGTGTAGCTCCTTATCCCTCTCCCGCCATGGGTCCCGCTAGCCTGCTGTCAGTTCTGACCATCCCAGACAGGCTGCTGTCTTCAGGGCTCTGGATTTGCTGCTCGCTCTGTCCAGAAAGCTCTTGACCCTGCTATCTGCATGGAGTGGTCCCCAGCTCCTCAAATGCCGCATTCTCAGTGAGGCTTTCAGGACTACCCTCGGTGAAACTGCAGCCTATATTCATGCTCCCGATCCTCCATTACTGCTGCATTTGCTCCATAGCTCTCATCACCTTCTAAACTACTTTTCTGATACAGCACTTTATTTTCTGTCTCCTGCTGCTGAAAGGCAAAGGTGACAAGTGCGGGACCATTGCTTTTTCGTCACTGCTCTATCAGCTGTGTCTAAAACACTGCCTGGTCGGATGAACTGTTCAACAGCAGCTGTCCCATGAGTGAGTCACTCAAGCGATCACTGCCCGCCTAGCTGGTGACCGCGACACTTAGGAGGGGCTCCTCTCCACCCCTCCTCTCTTTTCACCATGGAGGCCTTGGCTCTGACCTCCAGCCCTCTGGGTGCTTTGCTTTTCAGTTAAGAGGACTTTATCTAACCTTTCACCTCTCTCCCCAGCCTGGACCCCACATGGGAAGATGTCAGTGATGCTGGGATGTCATGACTCCTTTGTACTTCTACTATACCTTCTTTGCCCGTTTCGTATATCTAGTTCTGGGCTTCCCTTGCGGCTCTGCTGGTAAAGAATCCGTCTGCAATGCAGGAGACCTGGGTCCTATCCTTGGGTTGGGAAGATTCCCTGGAGAAGGGAAAGGCTACCCGCTCCAGGATTCTGGCCTGGAGAATTCCATGGACCACGTGGTCCGTGGGGTTGCAGAGAGTCAGACACGACTGAGTGACTTTCACTCACTCACTGTATCCAGTTCTGGGTAAACACTGCCACCTGTTTTTCCTTCTCTTGTTCTAGTTCTGCCAGTCTCAGCTGGTGCAGCACAAAGGGGCTAGAACACCTTCCAGCAGAGATTCACACCATCTGCCTGAGGCTGCATCCTTGTTGAGAGTGGTACCGCCGCAGTTCAGGGTCCACTCACCGTCAGGCCCACGGCGCAACTCGCTCCTATGACTTGCCTTTGGCCAGCACCGTCCCACATCTCCCTTGGAGATTCTTCCAAATCATCACCATCCTTCTCAACTCACCTTTAAAACTTCATTCTCAGAATAGGACCTCAGCTGACACAAGCACAGAAGTGTAAAGCTCCGGCGGTGAAGGTGAAGATGTGGGACCCAGGCCCCGGCAAGGAACACTAGCCGCCACGCCGCGGGAGGACGTGAAAGGTGCCGCGCCCTTCTGCGGTCTTCCTCAGCTGCTTGGAGCCGCCTCGCCTCGGGTCACATCCTCCCCAGGACCCCCGCATCTGCGATCTGGGTGAGGGGGAGGTGGACCTGCCCACCATTTCGTCCCAACGCGAGCTGCTGTCGCTCGACACTTGCCCCCAAGTCCTGCCCGTGTGGCCGTTCTGCTTCTCACTTGGCCCGATCTGGGTCTCTTCTCCTCCTTTCTCAGGTACACAAATCCCTGAGCATCTTGTCCTCTGTGCGACCTCATGGACACTATAGCCTGCCAGGCTCCTCTGTCCACGGAATTTTCCAAGCAAGAACACTGGAGTGGGTTGCCATCCTCTCCAAGTCACAACCCCTCTGCCTCCATCCCCTCCACTCAGGATATGAGTCCTCCTCAAAACAAGAGTCATTTGTCATCCATTCTAACTGGTCCCCTTCAGCTCCTTATGGTTTAACTCATCATTCACTCAGTCTCCTCAAACTTTACTGCTCTGAAGCTTGTTCACTTCAAACCATATGTGTTATTCAAATCTTCCCCCTTTAAAAATTCAGCAAAAGTCCAGCCTTGAGCATACGGTTACCACCCTCTTTCTTTCCTTCTCCTGCCATCTAATTTTCTCAAAAGGATAGCATGCAGCCATTGTCACCATTTGAAAATATGGCAGTTGGAGGTATGAACTACAGAAGGGAAGTGTCAAAATGAGGGCTTCATGCCTTTGAAAACAAATTCTTGTCATCATGGCCTAGGCCGAAGCTCTGGTTCTGCAACAACTAACTAGCTATATGCTCTTGGATCACTCGGTTACTCTAAACGTCAATTGCTTTATCAGGAATAATCACAGCTTCTATTCAAGAAGCAGTTTTGAATGTATGTGAAAGCAGGATGAAATGACCAAAGGAATTAGAAAGTGAATTTATTGCTGATGATATTAATGGCACATCCGTATCTATTGATTGTTTCTGCTATTTCTTTTATCTATTTTTATCTATTTAAATGTATACATTTTTATCTATTTAAAAGGGAAGTAACTAATTGAAATAATTGCTACACAATTTATTGTTTTAAGATATAAAGGTCAAGACTTCTTTTTTTTTTTTCAATTCAAACATGTAAATGGCTTGAAAGTTATGACTTCCATTCTCACAATAAGAAAAATCTGGGCAAACTGAAAGTCAACACATTTCCTTGGCTCCATCAAAGAATGGCTGTCTCAGAGCAAAGAACTTCCCTGATACCTGGACAGATAGGCAAGTCCAGAAGTCACAACCCAATCTGCTTACCCAGAGTAGAAGCTGCTGGAACAATAAACCCGTAGGAATATTGAGACAGCAATTTTGATGCATGCTGTGCATGCTAAGTCGGTTCTGTGTGTGACCCTACGGCCTGTAGCCCACCAGGCTCCTCTGTCCATAGGATTCTCCAGGCAAGAATACTGGAGTGGGTTGCCATGTCCTCCTCCATGGGATCTTCCCCACCCAGGGATCAAACCTGCATCTCTTTCATCTACCTCCATTGGCAGGCACATTCGTTACCCCTAGCGCCACCTGGGAAGCACTTTTGATGAATTTGCTATTATATAAATGGGGTGTGGACTAGTGTGAGAACAAGAAATCCCAGAGGCATGAAGTCTTACAGATTTTCCTAATCTTTAAGAACCCCACCAGGTCCTCAGGTGAGGACCCCCCTGTGGCTCTGGCAGAGGGAGGGGAAGAGTAAGCATTGTGAAAAATGTCCAGAGCTTTCTCCACAGCAAAAGTCTGCCCTCCAAGGGACGGACTTGCTAACACCTGTCCTGCAGCTGTGAGAGAGGGCGCATTCCTCTGACTCCAGCCTGTCTCGCTGAATGGGGAAAGAACGGTCGACAGGAAGCAGGGCTTCAGGGATACAGAATGAGAATGCTACCTAGGGGCGAGGGAGTAGGAGGCAAGAGGAAAAAGAAAAAAAATCCCTGTACCACTGGAGAAGCACTTGTGAGGTTACAGACCCAAGAAGCAGGCCCACAGGGAGCCTGAGGTTTGATCAGAAGATCACTGTCCCCCACAACACATTAACCTTACCATCATACCAGCTAGCCTTTAATAACAATGGTGCGTGGTAGCTGAAAGAGTTGCAAGACATGGATTCTCTCTGAGGAGTGGTTAGCCCACAGTCAGCAATGGAAACAAAAATCAAGAAAACTAGAGGGATCTGGCATCTTCAGCTACAGCAAACATTAAACACTTAAACAAGCCCAACTCCTTGTCAGATCGACATACATCCTCATATTAAAGGCCGACAATCAGCTCCTATTACATACAGAACAGGTCCAACTTTCAGCAAATAACTACCAGTCATGTCAAAAGGCAAGAAAAACACACTATGAAGAGATAAAGCAAGTGTCAGAATCTGACTCAGGTATGATACAGATGTTGGAATTATCAAACAGGGAGTTGAAAACAACTATGATTAAGATGTGAAGGACTCTAATGGAAGAAGTAGACAACACACAGACAAACAATGCAGGCAGAAAGGCAAAATCTCTGAAAAGAAAGAAAGTGAAGTTGCTCAGTCGTGTCCGACTCTTTGTGACCCCATAGACTGTAGCCTACCAGGCTCCTCGGTCCATGGGATTTTCCAGGCAAGAGTACTAGAGTAGGTTGCCATTTCCTTCTCCAGGAGACCTTCCTGACCCAGGGATTGAACCCGGGTCTCCTGCATTGTAGGCAGACGCTTTACTGTCTAAGCCACCAGGGAAGTCAAAAAGATCTCTTAAGCAGGAGTCAAAAGAACATGCACAAAATGAAAAGGTGTAACAGAGATGAAGAATTTCTTTGATGGGCTGACAACAGACTTGACCTGATAAGAAAGAATAAGTAAGCTTGAAGAAAGATTGAAACTCAAGCTAAAATGAGAAAAAATGAAAAAAAAAATAGAAGGGAATATTCAAAAACTGTAGGACAAAAATAACATACACATAATTTGAATACTAGAAAGAGAAGAGAGAGCAGAGCAGAGGGAATATTCAAAGTAATAAAGACCGAGAACTTTCCAAGATTAAGGACAGATACCAAACCACTGGTGCAGGAAACTCAAAGAATATCAAAGTGAAGGTGAAAGTCACTCGGTCGTCTCCGACTCTTTGCGACCCCATGGACTATACAGTCCGTGGAATTCTCCAGACCAGAAGAGTGGGTAGTCTTTCCCTTCTCCAGGGGATCTTCCCAACCCAGGGATCAGACCCACGTCTCCCACACTGCCGGCGGATTCTTTACCAGCGAGCCACCAGGGAAGCCCAAGCAGGATAAATATCCCCAACCCACACTTAAATATAATTAAATCTTTATTTTGGCAGAAAACCAAAGACAAAGAGAGAATTGCGAAAGAAGTCAGAGGAAAAAAATACCAATAAAGAAGTGTAAGAATTACAGAAAACTTCTCATTAGAAGGGGCTCCCCTGATAGCTCAGTTGGTAAACAATCCGCCTGCAATGCAGGAGACCCTGGTTTGATTCCTGGGTCAGGAAGATCCACTGGAGGAGGGATAGGTTACCCACTCCAGTACCCTTGGGCTTCCGTGGTGGTTCAGCTGGTAAAGAATCTACCTGCAATGTGGGAGATCTGGATACTCTATTATAAGGTTATTAAATCTTAATTAAGAACACATTCCTTATTCTAGTGACCTCTCAAAGTGCACTTAGATTAGTTAACATGTGTATTGTAAACTTAAAGGCAACTATTAGAAAACTGAATTATCTAAATATAATCATAAGACAGATTACCCAAGTGGTTAAACAAAACAAGAAATAAAGGTTAGACACTAAGTCGTTTCTGCTGTAAGTAGAAATTCAACAATCTGCTGACATTAGCAGGTAATTTCCCAAGTAAAAGCCTGAGACTGTCTCAGTCAGGGGGTCCTGAAGATGGGCATATGATCAGTTCTTCTAATCTTGTATGGATTACAAAGTAAAAACCATGGCTTCCCATGGGGGCGGGGGTGGGTGGCAAATGTCAAGCTCTAATTTACTTGGAAAACATACTAAACAATGGTTTTAGGGTGAGAAACAATGAGTTGTATAACATACATTACCCTGGGTATTTTAATTTGTCAGTGAGGTCTTTCCTTGGAAAAAAAAAAGGCTCCAGAAATGAACTAAGCACTAGCGGTGTGTCCACCACTGTTTTTGGTATGCTACAAAAAAGACTCTTTATCATCTGAGCCATCAGGGAAGCCCCTACAAAAAGGAAAAGAACTATGATACTGTCTGTGAAGACTTCACAGATATAGCTGGATTCAAAGAATATACTACTTGGTAACACTACTGTGAATGAAGAGTGTGGATAAAATCAAGAACATGCGAAGAACAGACACATACATCAGGACCCAGCGTCCTTCCCCACATGCCTGGAGAAGGGTAACCATCACTCAGCAAGATGCGTTCACTTTCCTGCTTACACTGCACTCCCCTCTCCCTCCTCGGGTGGACTCCACGCTCTCCTTACCTACAAGTGACAGGGGGGTGCTCTCAGTTCCAGCAGGGCTCACCCCTCCCCATCCCAGGTGCCCGGCCCAGCAGCAGAAGAAAACAGTGGTGAAGCAAGAAGAGGAGAAGAAAAAGAAGGGACCAGCCTCCTCTTAATACCAGCCATTAACCAGCTGTATCAGCTTGGATCAAAGATGCTGCGTTAGCGCTAAAGCTTTCATTTTCTTCTTGAAGAAAGGAGAGTAAGAATACATGACTTATGGGGTTGTTGTGAACCAGGTGTGGGTATCTATGTGTTTATAACTATATGAATTATCTAGTACAGTTCATTGTACATAGTAGGCGGTTAATGAATGGCAGTTGCTATTTTGAGAATCTCTGGAATACGAGGGACTCGTGAGACAGTTCTTGAAAGGTTGCTCTGCTGCTGTCCCAGAGATGCCTTTTTAATCAAATCTTCAATATTTAGAGGCTGATTTTGCTAAAGGAGTCCAATATCCAATTGCCAATTAAGATTTATTATGACAAGGTACTAAAAGACAACAGATGAGCATGGATGTATATATAGGCATACATCCTTGATTATCTACATACATGTATACATGCATATGATCAGATCATATATGCTTAGCAAACTATGGCAAGTATACATTTAAAACTTTAAGTGTGTGGCCTTCTTATTAAGTCATTATTTTCATTTATTCACTACAATCATCTAAAATGATTAATAAGCAACTTGATATTTTCATTCACTTTATGGCAAATAGATGTGGAAACAGCGAAAGACTTTATTTTCTTAGGCTCTGCAGATGGTGACTGCAGCCATGAAATTAAAAGACACTTACTCCTTGGAAGAAAAGCTATGACCAACCTAGACAGCATATTAAAAAGCAGAGACACTACTTTGAAGACAAAAGTCCAGAGTCAAAGCTATGGTTTTTCCAGTAGTCATGTACGGATGTGAGAGTTCGACCATAAAGAAAGATGAGTGCCAAAGAATTGATGCTTTTGAACTGTGGTGTTGGAGAAGACCCTTGAGAGTCCCTTGGACTGCAAGGAGATCCAACCAGTCCATCCTAAAGGAGATCAGTCCTGAGTGTTCATTGGAAGGACTGATGCTGAAGCTGAAATTCCAATACTTTGGTCATCTGATTCGAAGAAGTGATTCATTGGAAAAGACCCTGATGCTGGGAAAGATTGAAGGCAGGAGAAGGAGACAACAGAGGACAAGATGGTTGGATGGCATCACCAACCAGATGGACATGAGTATGAGGAAGCTCTGGGAATTGGTAATGGACAGGAAAGCCTGGCGTGCTGCAGTCCATGGGGTGGCAAAGAGTTGGACACCACTGAGCCACTGAACTAAACTGATATTTTCATTTGATCTCATAAAGCTTTATGAAAAATTTTTACCTGTGAACTAATTGGAAATTGAAATCCTCACTAGTCATCTCAAAGTACGTGCTTTACATATCTATACTTACAAGGTGATTTAAGAGTCAATAACACACATGACTTAAACCACAGATCCCCAAGCACCTCCACTTATCTAAACATGCAAAAGGGAAACTAACTCAAATTTCCAACAAAAGGGACACTTAGCAACTACTTAATCTACCTTCTGTTTAGCTTCCCGAGTCAGCCATACACATAGTAAGGGCATCACTGAGTATACAACCAACAGATGGATGATTATGGCAAACAAGCTGTGGCTTAAAAACAAATATTCTACAAAGATGTCAAAGAAGAGAACCGACAACTCCTAATTCTGTTTAACCAGAGCTGAATTTGTTTTTTATTGTTGGGGAAGGGGGGAGGACTCTGTTTTCTACTTGTAACTCTTTCATAGTATTCAAGGCTACTTGCCTTTCATATCCCAGGCTGTAAGTGAGGTAAATGACAGAGCTGAGTAACAGACAGTTCCAATTCCCAGACTATGCACTGCAAACTACTTTATGCCCTGTGAGGGTGGTTTAACAAAAACAGATGTTAGACTTGTATATAGAAATGCCACACATTTAGGATTTTATATATTACATTATTTTAACCCTCAAACTAATAAGATTAGTCTGATTAACTTGAGTGCACTTCTTCTGTTTGGGGGAGAAAATATACTACTTTAGAGGTATCAAAAATCTAAACAACAAAGTATAAAAGCACAACAGGATTTCAGAGGTTAAATGTGTTCCTCGTGAAAGTCACTCAGTCTTGTCCAACTCTTTGTGACCCCAAGGACTTACACAGTCCATGGAATTCTCCAGGCCAGAATACTGCAGTGGGTAGCCTCTCCCTTCTCCAGAGGATCTTTCCAACCCAGGAATTGAACCCAAGTCTCCTGCATTGCAGGTGGATTCTTTACCAGCTGAACCACAAGGGAAGCCCAAGAGTACTGGAGTGGGTAGCCTATCCTTTCTCCAGGGGATCTTCCTGACGCAGGAATCAAACCAGTGTCTCCTACATTGTAGGCAGATCCTTTCCCAACTGAGCTACTGGGGAAGTCTGTAGTGACTTAAGGGAAAAAAACAACAAGAAGATACTATGAATATGAAACAGGAAAGAACAAACCTACCTCCATATTGAATCTATTTTTTTTTTTTGTGCTCTGTTGCCTGTGCTGACTCTGCAACCTTTGTGGAAGAATGTTGCCTACCGCCTAAAATACACAGGATAGCCCATTTTCAAGCCTCTGACCTTCAAAGGTATAATACTTCAAAGGTATATATTCCATTCATATAGAGACAAAAAGTTACAGAACATTAGTCTTGCTGGTGGTATATAAGAGCACTGTGACCAGACCAATGTGGACAACTGCAAGAGCAAAGAATTATGGCACTGAAACGTTTGCGACAACCAGTCACACTCCCAGCCCTTTTAGTATAAAAGAAGCCTGAATTCTAACTTGAGTAAGATGGTTCTTTGGGACACGACTCCACCATCTTCTCAATCTGCTGATCTCAATAAAGTTGCGATTCCTTGCCTCAGAACATTGCTCCTTGACTTATTGACCTGTTGAGTGGTGAGCAAGTACAGCTTGAACTTGGTAACAAACATGGGCTCTCTTTGGTGGTAGAGCCAGTTGGTACAGTTTTACTGTATATCATCATATTCTTGAAGAAAGCTAGTACATTCAACTTAAATGTGCTGGTGCACATATAAAGCTCGTATGGATGACAAATAATTAAACTGATTTAAAAAGCAGTTTGGGGGGCCCATAGGTACAGCACCTGGCACAAGTTCCATTCACTATAATTGTAATTATTCATTAATATCTGCTTTTCCCGCCCTGAACACAGGTTCCACGAGGACAGGGACTTGCTCACTGCTTTATCTAGGGCCTCAGAATGAGCAAAGGGTCCAGCACAAGGACAGACTCAATAAATCATACTTGCTGAGTGAATAAATGTATTAACAGGGGGAAGTCACTGCCTTTGGTTTTCATGAACAAGAGCACTGGAAAATAAGTGACTATACAAGCCTGTATAGCATAATTTAAGGGCCTTTGAGTGAAAGTCTATTTGCTCAGGTACAAGGTTGAATTTTTAAATGCAAAATATTAGTATACTGCTATTCAAACAAGACAGTTTTTTTTTTTTTAAGTTTCATTTCCTACTGGTCTTGTCAAAATAAAAGTGATTTTAAACAAGAGTTGAGCTTTGCTTTCCATGCGAGACAGAGGCCAGGTCTGGCGAGTTGGTTTAGATTGGGGCCACACTGATAGGCAATTACTCAGACCATTGTGGGACTGTCAAAATGATTTCCTTAAGACAGTCATACAACTGGCAAATACAAGCTGATTATTTTGTTTATATCAATGACAGTCAGATCTAATTCTTAGATTTTATGGACTCACAATAAACTGTGGAAAATTCTGAAAGAGATGGGAATACCAGACCACCTGACCTGCCTCTTGAGAAACCTGTATGCAGGTCAGGAAGCAACAGTTAGAACTGGAAATGGAACAACAGACTGGTTCCAAATAGGAAAAGGAGTACATCGAGGCTGTATATTGTCACGCTGCTTATTTAACTTATATGCAGAGTACATCATGAGAAACGCTGGGCTGGAGGAAGCACAAGCTGGAATTAAGACTGCCAGGAGAACTATCAATAACCCCAGATATGCAGATGGCACCACCCTTATGGCAGAAAGTGAAGAACTAAAGAGCTTCTTGATGAAAGTGAAAGAGGAGAGTGAAAAAATTGGCTGAAAGCTCAACATTCAGAAAACTAAGATCATGGCATTTTGTCCCATCACTTCATGGCAAATAGATGGGGAAACACTGGAAACAGTGGCTGACTTTATTTTTCTGGGCTCCAAAATCACTGCAGATGGTGATTGCAGCCATGAAATTAAAAGACGCTTACTCCTTGGAAGGAAGGTTATGACCAACCTAGATAGCATATTGAAAAGCAGAGACATTACTTTGCCAACAAAGGTCCATCTAGTCAAGGCTATGGTTTTCCCAGTAGTCATGTATGGATATGCGAGTTGGACTATAAAGAAAGCTGAGTGCTGAAGAATTGATGCCTTTGAACTGTGGTGTTGGAGAAGACTCTTGAGAGGCCCTTGAACTGCAAGGAGATCCAACCAGTCCATCCTAAATGACATCAGTCCTGGGTGTTCATTCATAGGACTGATACTGAAGCTGAAACTCCAATACTTTGGCCACCTGATGTGAAGAGCTGACTCACTGGAAAAGACCCTGATGCTGGGAAAGATTGAGGGCAGGAGGAGAAGGGGATGACAGAGGATGAGATGGTTGGATGGCATCACCGACTCGATGGCCATGGGTTTGGGTGGACTCCGGGAGTTGGTGACGGACAGGGAGGCGTGGTGTGCTGCGGTTCATGGGGTCATAAAGAGTCGGACACGACTGAGCGACTGAAATGATTCACTTGCTGGCATTTAATTTCCTCAATGATTAAAAACAGATTCATGTAAAACATAGTCACATATTAAAGAACAAAAATATCTTAGTTTTTAAAGCGCTATTAGTGATTACTCTCTCTAGACCAACCTCCCTCTTGGTACAGAATTCCCTCGGTAACAGTTCTGACTTTAGACTCTGACTCAAGGTTTCCAGGGACAGGGATAAGAGGATCAGAAGATCAGTGAAAGAATTCCACTCTAATAATGAAACGTTCTTGTTGTTAGAAGAATCTTTCTAGATAACAGTTCTAGATTTTTGATAGAGATCATACGGAGTCCCTTTCTTTCCTGGAGCAAACACCTGAGGTAATCTGGTGGCTCAGATAGTAAAGAATCCACCTGCTAAGCAGGAGACTTGAGTTTGATCCCTAGGTCAGGAAGATTCCCTAGGGAAGAAAATGGCAACCCACTCCAATATTCTTGCCTGGAAAGTCCCACGGATAGAGGAGCCTGACAGGCTGCAGCCCATGGGGTTGCAACAGTTGGACAAGACTTAGTGACTAAATAGCGAATAGCAGCACCAGCAACCTGTAATGTATGTAAAAATTTACAGGAAGCATCCAGATGTTCCTCTCCCTTCCCTCTATTCTTAGACTTGACCTTGGAGCTGGCAACGTTCCTGTTCAAACATGCTAAGCAGGAAGTCTCCAGTTCATTTGCTGCTGCCATACTCATTCATACTTAGCGTCAGACACTTGACCAGATGCTGGGGAACATGAGCTTGGATAGACGGAACCGGGACATTTTGGGGCTTTTTTCCAAAAAGGCTTTGACTATTTTTGGCCACACAGCTTTGGCCACTAGTGGGATCTTAGTTTCCCAGCCTGGGATTGAACTCATACCCTCAGCAGTAAAGCTCAGAGTCTGATAGAAATGAACTTATTTACAAAAGAGAAACAGACTCACAGAGAAGGAACTTATGGTTACTAGGGTGAGGGTGGGTGGGGGCGAAGGGATAGTTAGGGAGTTTGGGATGGCATGCACACACTGCTATATTTAAAATAGATAACCAACAAGGACCTACTGTTAAAAAAACAAAAGGCTTTGAGAGGCATATTCTCTTTGCTTGCAAGGTCAGGCTTTTTAGATGAGAATGCTCATACTTGCAACATGCATTTCTTCATTTTACTTCTGACATCTTACTGGTGGGTTTCCTTCCACCCTACTGGTAACACCTTCTATAATGCCCACTTTGGTTTGGGGACCCAAGAACTGAATCTACCCCTAGAACAGATCCCTAATTTGCTGGCCCATTATTTGCCTGAATATTTAAAAGTTATAAATCAAACTAAAAAATTGTTAAAATACATTTCAATTTTTTTTTACTTTGAGTGATACCCCTATGTGAGGATCTGGGAGGTGATGACTTAAAACTCTCTGACACTTTGGAGGTCTCCTCCTGAACCTGGCTGGATCAGCACAGCCAAGCCCCAACCATGCCCTTTCCCCCTCCTCCGACTCCCAGGTTCCTTTATCCTGAAGACCCCCTCACCGGCCTACATGGCGGAACCCTGGTTCAAGTTCTATAACCCAGGCCCCACCAAGAGTTATCCCTTGGCCACTGCTTTCAGGAAGACCGAGCCAGCTAAGGTCTCAGGACTGTTTATGCAGCAAATTCTGAAGCCAAGGAACCCAGACAGGGCTAGGGTCTGTGGACTCCTATGGGGAAATGGTTGGGGGTTCAGAGAGGTCCCTAGGGCAGGACCCCTTGGCTCAGCTCAGGACTTACTACTGCCAATGGACCTTGTCCAGTTCCTGTTCCCTTCCATCTCTCTGCAGTTTCTGACATTGGGTCAACCCACCATTTTAAAAACAATTTTTCCTTAAGTTTTGAGATTGGCTTTACTATTCTTTTCCCCACTCTTTTCCATCTCCATTTCTTTGTCCCTCTGCCATCTTCAGCCCATGGTTCTCATTCTCGCCTCCACAGATGTGTGGCAGAGCCCCTGTGTGTGCCTCCCGTCTGTCTCCAATTGCCTGCTCAACCTCTGCACCCCAGGGCCCAGCTCTCACTTCAAAGTCAAGAAGTTTCACAATGAGTTCATTTGACTACTGCCACATTTCAGCTTTGGTGACTCTGAGTTGGCTCTTAATGGTTTTATAGATATAAAATCACACCTCACAAGTGCTCACATTTGTGTTTTTCTTTTTTGTTGTTGATGATGGAAATTGCTATCAAACTCATTGTTTGCCAGTTTTTGAGATTCAGTCCTAGACCATCTCTAGGACTTTGAAATCTGTTCTTTCTTCTTCTTTCAGTATTTTGAAGATTCCTGGCAGTGATTCCGATATTGCCTATAGAAGTATTTGGAGATCTAAAGACATTTGAAGTTTTGTCTATTCCTTGCTCTGTTCTCAGTTTCCTTAAGCATGCATTTCTCCTTCAATTATTTTTCCTGTCCTTTCCAACACGGGAAACATTCTCTTTGCTCAAGAAAACAGGAAAAACAGAAATGGGGTAGCTTTTCCAACTTCTCAACATCATGCACATTTTTCTCTGTCATTTCCCTATCATTTTTCTTGTTCTTGTCCCAACTCTAAAATGCTGTTTTGCTGTCTTCGGTCCTTGAAATTACAATTTCATCTCCTTCTGGGTTTACCCTAATGATTAGCTCTCAGGTTTGTGTTTTTTGATCATTTTTTCCAGCCAGGAAAATCCTCACTCATCATGTGTATCTGCTTTCTCAAAGTCTGATCTTATTGTAAATAAGTTGCCTTTTTGGTATTCAAATTAATTAGAAAATTTATATAAAAAGTATATGAAGGCAGAATTGAATCTCAACCTTTTAAAGGATAATTTTGAAACTGAGATTTTTATTTCAATTAGTATCTGTAATCAACATTTACTTTCTTTCTGTTCCCATAACATAAAGACTACTTGACAGTCTAATTGTGAATCTCCTCAGGAAAACATATTAAAAGTTGTGGATCATTTCCACAAAGTCACTGATAACTAGTAAAAAACAAAAAGCAAAAACCTTTGGGGAATTAACTGAACTACAACTTTTTAAGAAAGCTTTTGCTGACTTTCCTCAATAACCATGCTGTGAAGTAGGGAAAACTCATTTGGAAAATATATTCCCTTGAAAAGCATTAAAAACCACATGAGTCTTCAATCACTATTTTTCTTTTTAATTTCCTTGCAAATCATCCCAGGGGCAATTGTGATATCCTTTGGGTTCAATGGAAAACCGTGAGCACCCGGGCTTGGGATAAAAATTGAAATGGACTTCAGCTCTCTGATGTGCTGCTGGCACTGGCCACATGACACAAATAATCTGCAATTTGCAGATTGCTGCTGTTTGGTGTGAAATGCTTTGAGGATTAATTTCTCTCTTGGCTATAGCTTAGAATCCCAAATATAGGCTCAACAATGACAGTTACCTTCTAGTTTTCCCTTAAGTACAACTTTGAAAAGGGAAATGGTTAATGAAATAGCCTCAAAAATCAGTGACGATTCAATGTGATCAAAGGTGAAGCAGCCAAAACACCAGACAACTACCTTAAATGAGCATTATGATGCTAATAAACAAAACCAAGTTTATATTACTAGCTCCTTTCTGCTGACAGGTTTTTACTGATATCGATAAAGGATTCTTTATGAGAGCGTACGTGTGTGCTGAGTTGCTCAGTCGTGTCCGACTCTCTGTGACCCCATGGACTGTAGCCCACCAGGCTCCTCTGTCCATGGGATTCTCCAGGCAAGAACACTGGAGTGGGATACTGTGCCCTCCTCCAGGGGATAGGACCTGGGGATTGAGCCCACATCTTCTGCATGGCAGGTGGATTTTTTTTACCCACTGAGCCAAACTGGGAAGCCCCCATTGTTTATGCAAATAAAAATTCAAGAATTTACAGACCTGAGTTTATATTTATCATGAACATATATGAGCATGTATGTAGTCTGAAGAAGTAATACCTTCTAATATAATCACTTTATCAGTAAGCACAGCTTATCTGAGTAGGACAGCACGAACATTTGTAGATTTTGAAGCTTTAAGAATAAACTGAGAGAAGCCAAAAATATTATTTATTCATTTTTCTCACTTATAAATAAGGCAGTTACTGCCCCCAAAGCACACAAATTCCTCTTCTTAAATCTCAGAATAGGTGGGTTAAGTTCAGATGTTTGTGAACTCATAATACAGATGCACACATGATATTTTCTGGTCCATCATAGCTGCCATATTAATCCAAATGTCTTTTTGAGTCATTTCTCAGTGGCTACGAAATGCCTTATTTTCCCTTGAGGTATTGCTAAAGAATAAGTCTCACTGATAATGAGACACAATTAGAAATTTCATGTTTCTTCATTTCACTAACAGTAATAGTAAAGAAGGCCGAGAGCTCAGAAATTGATGCTTTCAAACTGTGATGCTGGAGAAGACTCTCAGGATTCCCTTGGCTAGCAAGGAGATCAAACCAGTCAATTCTAAAGGAAATCAACCCTGAATATTCATTGGAAAGGCTGATGCTGAAGCTCCAATACTCTGCCCACCTGATGCAAAGAGCCAAGTCATTAATTAGAAAAGACCCTGATGCTGGGAAAGATTGAGTACAAGAGGAGAAGGGGCGACAGAGGAGGAGGTGGTTGGGTGGCATCACTGATGCAATGGATGTGAGTTTGAGCAAACTCTGCAAGATAGTGAAGGACAGGGAAGCCTGGTGTGTTGCAGTTCATGGGGTCGCAAAGAGTCAGACACGACTGAACAATAGTAGTAATAAATATGATGATTGGCAGGAGATGGATTCCAACCTAACATTCACTGATTCTTTATTAAGCAACTCTTCCCCGCGTGTCTACTATACAGGAGGTCAGATTTTAACAGAGAAGGCAAAGGTAAGTCAGGGTGGGGCTTTGCCTCCTTGGAACTTGCAGACAGAATAATCTGTACATCAACAAACCACACAGATGGAGAAACAGTCAGGTGTACTGACAACAACCAACAAAGAGGTGTTAAGAAAAAAAAGATGAGGGGGTGGGATCAAAGGCCTGGAGCTGGGAGCACCAAGCGTATCTGGGGAAACCAAGCATCTGTTTGGGTGCAGACCAGCACTGAGAGTGCCCTAGTCTACAGGGCATAACTGTTTGGGTTGAGAACCAACCCAAAATAAGACCACTGAGACCTAATTGTTTGCCCCCCCCCAAAAAAGAAAGAAACCAAAAAAACACAAAACCTGCTTTTTGAAGAGAAGCCTGTAATATAATAAATAATTTCACTGTTTGCTTCAACACATTTCTGCAAATAATTAAGCCAGTTTGCTCATTTGAGTAGCCATCTCCTTAACAGAACCACAGACTGCTCACCTGGCAATGGGTCACGTATCAGACCACAGTTTTCGTACCAAGGATCCTTTTGAAATCCTGCCCATTGTGTCTCCCGAACTTCAACTCTTACATCATGAATGTCGCCCAATTCCAGTCAGCTCCCTACCAGGAAGATCTGCTTAACCAGGCGAGCCCAGATTCCCAAACCTTATAAATTCTGACCTCTCCTTTCTGTAAAAGCCCACGACAGTCAACATGGTGGCGTTTCTCACTACAGTAGATCTAATAAACGCTGTTCTGCTTGTTTAATAGACTTTCTGATGGTCATTTGGGAGAACTGACACAGGATATATAGAAGTCAAGATAGGAAAGAGAGTAGAAAAAATTAAAATCACAAAATTTTTCTTATTTTTATGTTATGATGTCAAAACAGTTTTAAACGTTAGAAGTCTTTCTCAGCACATATGTTATTGGTACTCTGCCTACACCTCTGTAGTTCACAAAACTCTTCTTTTGGTATTGACCTATATTTCTGAGGTTTTGACTTAAAATTTCTAGAGGGCAGGTATTTTCATCATCTTGCATTCCTAGCTTAATCTAGATGGTCAGTACTTAAGAGTGACCACTGGGGTGCAAGGCTCTCAAGTGAAAAGAGACCCCAACCCACTGCTCTTTCTCCTGCTGGTCTCAAAAGTTCATTCATGCTTGAAATGAGAAAAGGCAGAGGGGGAATGAAAGGTAAAGTGTTAGTCGCTCAGTCTTGCTTGACTCTGTGCGACCCCATGGACTGGAGCCCCCCAGGCTCCTCTGTCCATGGAATTCTCCAGGCAAGAATACTGGAGTGGGTTGCCATTTCCTCCTCCAGGGATCTTCCCCACCCAGGGATGGATCGAACATGAGTCTCTTGCCTCTCCTGCATTGCAGGTGGATTCTTTACCATCTGAGCCACCAGGGAAGCCTGGCAAAGGGGGAAGTTATGGAGAAACAGTTTCCTGTTGCCTTTAATATGTTTTTCTATAGACTGTGGTGGTTGGCTTACCCAAGCAAGCACATCAATGTCTAATTAGCTTTATGGGGGAAAGAAAACTCATAGGATTGGAATCCCTGAGTGGATCCAATCAGAAAGGAGAGCCAGTTAGATAACGAATGATCCAGTAGGGTTCAGTGGGTCATGTGGGTGACTGACTACCATGGTTATAGTAATGAGATTTATTCAGGGTATAAGCATTGTGAATTCCAAACTATATATATATACACACACACAAATTTATGGGACATTTCTTGTTTAAGAACTGGAAAATTTTGGTATTCACCTTGTACCCTGCACTTTGCCTGAACCTTCAGCAATCACCACCCTAAACATTGAGCAACCATCGACACTGAGGTGAAACTCTCTACCGACAAAAGGTTACAGCTCTCTAAAGGCTCAGACAATGGCCAGCCTTTATTAGCAAAAAAATATTTTTAATTAAAAAAAAAGAATGATTCTTTCAAATGAACTTTCTTGGGACATAATTCAGGCCCTACCAAGTTTGAGAAAATAAGTTAAGACATATTAAAGAAACAAATATAATTGGATTTTAAGAATTGGCACAGTTCTAAAGAGGGCTTAAAAATGAGATGAATAGATCATTTAGAGAATAAAGTGGGATGGCAGAGGAACATAAAAAAAACTTTATTTTTACAAGTCTTTATGGTATTTTGTTTCTGATTTTTCGTATTTTAGTTTATTTCAGTAAGTTCCGTTGTTAATTTAGTGCTAAGCATTTTGTTTCTTGTACTCATCTTAGTGTGGGCATAACTGCATCATTACTGACAGGCATAATTCAAATTCTAAACAAAACAAAACAATAAGTTTTTAAGTACTCTAAGTACTGCTACTTAGATTCATCATTACCTTCCATAGTTCATATATTTAGAATTTGTATACTGATGTAAGATACAGTTGAAAGAGACGAGGTAAAAAATAAAACCAATAATCCAATTTAAAGGACAAATAAAGCTTCAATGGTGGGCCAAAAAAAGAGAAAAACCCACCCATACAGCTTCAGCTATATCATTATACTACAGTTCCCCCAGACCTTTATATCTTCCCACATGAAAATTAGTAATCATTCTTTAATTAGCTAAACTAAATATGAGTAATCTTCAGTTGTCAGTAGAGTTATACCAATGACTTCACGCTTGTTGTTCATATTCTGAAGACAGCATTCATAAGCGTCATCTAGGCACCTTTAAAACACAAAGATGGTAAGGTTTATCCAACAGATTTACCAAGTTTCTGGTTATCCCGCCAACATCTGGCAAAGACTGGGGTCCTTTCACTGCCCATGCCTTCCCCAGGTCATGGTGCCTGGGGACTGGTCACTTCAGGCAGTAAATCCAGCCATTCTGCCTGTGTATCTCCATAAGAAATGTATTATAGACTCTGCTTTAAGCATTTGTCACCTAGAAAGTGAAAATTAATAGATTCTGATATATTCAGTGTTTCAAAGCTGATGATTATCCTAGTAAAAACCTTCATTCGTCTGCAACTGTCTTTTTAGAAATTCGTATACACACACTTTTACTTTCAGAAATTTCATGGATTTGAGTCAAGTTATTCTAGCTAGGAAACCTGTCAATCCTAGCTTCATCCAAGAGGTGACTTTAATATTTTTATGCTGTCACTTTGGTTTTTCCAGTAGTCATGTATGGATGGGAGAGTTGGACTCTAAAGAAAGTTGAGTGTCGAAGAATTGATGCTTTTGAACTGTGGTGTTGGGGAAGACTCTTGAGAGTCCCTTGGACTGCAAGGAGATCCAACCAGTCCATCCTAAAGGAAATCAGTCCTGGGTGTTCATTGGAAGGACTGATGTTGAAGCTGAAACTCCAATACTTCGGCCACCTGATGCGAAGAGCTGACTCATTGGAAAAGACCCTGATGCTGGGAAAGATTGAGGGCGGGAGGAGAAGGGGACAGTGGAGGATGAGATGGCTGGATGGCATCACTGACTCAATGGACATGAGTTTGGGTAAACTCCGGGAGTTGGTGACAGACAGGGAGGCCTGGTGTGCTGTAGTTCAAGGGGTCACAAAAAGTCAGACATGACTGAGTGACTGAACTGAACTTTGGTCTAAGTTGTGGTCTCAACTTTTGGTGTTCCTTGTATTTGCTGCGTTTGCATCATTATTTGGTGACTTAACGAATGTCAGTTGATGATCTTGTCTGACACAGTACGAAAGTGTTCCTTTTGGAGCTGCTAAGAGAGAAGAGGCCCACAGAGCCTGGACCAAAGGTGAAATGTGAAACAGAGATGATGTGTCAAAATGGAAGACAGTGAGAAAATGACAAATGTTACAATTGCAAGAGTCATGTCAAAGATACTGATCACAGTTCACCATTGTTGTTACTCCATCACTAAGTCCTGTCTGACTCTGCGACCCCGTGGACCGCAGCATGCCAGCTTCCCTGTCCTTCACCATCTCCTGGAGTTTGCTGAAGTTCATGTTTATTGAGTCAGTGATGCTATCCATCTCATCCTCTGCTGCTTCCTTCCCCTTTTGCCTTCAATCTTTCCCAGTATCAGGGTCCTTTCCACCATAACAATTATAATAATATTGAAAAAATTCACCTTAATGTGAGAATTACTAAAATGTGAAAAAGACAAAGTGAGCATATATTGTTGGAAATAAGGCATTGCTTGTCTTTTCCAATTCAATGTTGCCACAAACCTTCAATTTTTAAAAGGAAAAAATGCAGTATCTGTGAATCATAATTAAATCCAATAAAATCAGGTTTGCCTATATTTAATTAGATGTCTGAGAGTTGCTATGAGAGATCTTAAAAAAATCTCATCACAAGGGAAAAAACTATGTATGGTGACAGATGTTAACTAGACTTACTGTGATCGCTTTACAATACATACAAATATCAAATCATTATGTTGTGCATCTGAAACTAATATAAAGTTATATGTCAATTATAGCTCAATTAAAATAAAGCAAACAAAACAAAAAAACTGTTAGGATTATGTCAAAAGGACTCCAGAACCCACATGGAGGGGCTCACACTAGTACAAGACAGGAAAATTTAAGCACCGATAAAAATAAGAACTGTAATACATTCAATGCATTGGATATGTTAAAAGTCATGAGTTCTTAAGATTTTTTTTTTTAAAAAAACACCTCATTTGTTACTTTTAGAGGATACTAGAAAGATAATTCGGAGAAGGCAGTGGCACCCCACTCCAGCACTCTTGCCTGGAAAATCCCATGGACGGAGGAGCCTGGTGGGCTGCCGTCCATGGGGTCGCTAGGAGTCAGACAGGACTGAGCGACTTCACTTTCACTTTTCACCTTCATGCATTGGAGAAAGAAATGGCAACCCACTCCAGTGTTCTTGCCTGGAGAGTCCCAGGGACGGGGGAGCCTGGTGGGCTGCCGTCTACGGGGTCGCACATAGACTGGACTGGACTGGACTGATGGCTGCCTCTCTGCTGCTGAGTTGTGGACTCTTTGCGACCCCGTACACCGCAGCATCGCAGGCTTCCTCGTCCTTCTCTATCTCGTGGAGTTTGCTCAGTTCGTGTCCGTTGAGTGGGTGATGCTGTCCATCCATCTCATCCTCTGCCGCCCCCATCTCTTTTTGCCTTTATTTCTCAAGCCTCATGCTTTACCCACCACCCAGGGCCAGGTGCTCAGGCCTTCCATGCTCTTCCACCTCACTGACCATGGTTGTATTCAAAAACTCTGAAACTATAACTGATATTTCCTTGTACAGAGGCTCTGTACCTATTCTTTGATTTCCATGTTGACAGCTATGCATCTCTGCAAACTCTATACTCTCTGTTATTTAGTGGTTCTCGGAAATCACTATACCTATATCTGTATATACATACATACATATATAAACCACTGGGGTGAGGGTACCGTTGAGGGATGAGTGATGTGAAACATGGATGAGGGGACACTGGAGGGATCACAGGGGGGACCCCATAGGCTTCCACTTCCTGGGGATGTGACGCTGCCCTCGTGGTGGGGACAGGGCAGGGGCTTGGAGGGGAAGGTGCTGTGTGCTAAAAAGGCCCATAGGAAATGTAAGCCTTCCCCCACTCACATCCACCAGGGGTCCTCCCTGCATCTTATATGCCTGGGGCTGGGTAGACGAGGGCCTGCTGGTCCTCGTGTATCCCTCTTTAGCTCTGAGCATTCACTTGTCCATCTCTCTGTGGTGCTGGGTGTTCACCTGTCCATCCTTCTATAGCTCCAGCTCAGAGAGCCGAAGACACACACATGCATGAACTCCACTCCTGCCACTGCTGCCCTCAGAAGGTTTTGCTCACTCACATTTCAGTGTATCTTCTTTCTGCCTATTTTATACCATGCACCCCTAAAAATCAGGGAAGGAGGTTTTGTGTGTAACCATCAGACTCCCTGTGTGCCGTGCTCCTCACATTCCTGAAAGGGGGATTAGCTCACATGGCATCTTGCCCCTAGTTCATTTCAGTTCAGTTGCTTAGTCATGTCCGTCTCTTGGCAACCCTATGGACTGCAGCATGCCAGGCTTCCCTGTCCATCACCAACTCCTAGAGATGGGTCAAACTCAAATGTGATGCCACTGAGTCAGTGATGCCATCCAATCATCTCATCCTCTGTCATCCCCTTCTCCCGCCTTCAGTCTTTCCCAGCATCAGGATCTTTTCCAAGGAGTCAGTTCTTCGCATGAGGTGGCCAAAGTTTTGGAGCTTTAGCTTTAGCATCAGTTCTTCCAATGAATATTCAGGACTTATTTCCCTTAGGATGGACTGGTTTGATCTTCTTGCAGTCCAAGGGACTCTCAAGAGTCTTCTTCAACACCACAGTTCAAAAGCATCAATTCTTCAGTGCTCAGCTTTCTTTATAGTCCAACTCTCACATCCATACATGACTACTGGAAAAAGCATAGCTTTGACTGGATGGACCTTTGTCATCAAAGTAATGTCTCTGTTTTTTAATATGATGCCTAGCTTGGTCATACCTTTTCTTCCAAGGAGCAAGCATCTTTTAATTTCATGGCTGCAGTCACCATCTGCAGTGATTTTTGGAAATCCCCAAATAAAGTCTCTCACTGTTTCCATTGTTTCCCCATCTATTTGCCACGAAGTGATGGGACCAGGTGCCATGATATTAGTTTTTTGAATGTTGAGTTTTAAGCCAGTTTTTTTTTTTTTTTTTTCACTCTCCTCTTTCAATAGACCACAGCCTTGTCTAACTCAATGAAACTCTGAGCCATGCCATGCAGGGTCACCCAAGATGGACGAGTCATAGTGGAGAGTTCTGACAAAACGTGGTCCACTGGAGAAGGGAATGGCAAACCATTTCAGTATTTTTGCCTTGAGAACCCCATGAACCGTATGAAAAGGCAAAAAGATAGGACACTGAAAGATGAACTTCCTAGGTTAGTAGGTGCCCAATATGCTACTGGAGAAGAGTAGAGAAATAACTCTAGAAAGAAAGAAGAGATTGAGTCAAAGCTAAAACAACGCCCAGTTGTGGGTGTGACTGGTGATGGAAGTAAAGTCTAATGTTGTAAAGAACAATATTGCATAGAAACCTGGAATGTTAGGTCCACGAATCAAGGTAAATTGGAAGTGGTCAAACAGGAAATGGCAAGAGTGAACATCAACATTTTAGGAATCAGTGAGCTAATATGTACTGGAATGGGCAAATTTAATTGAGCTTACCATTATATCTTGCCCCAAATCCACTGTTTTTTGCCCAAGTACAAAGTCCTTTTACTAAAAGTACTCTGACTCAGAAAAACAAATAGTCTTAAAGGAGATATTTTAAAATAGCAGAAATATTCCTACAGGAGAAAACCAGGTCTTGGGTTCAAATCTGGAGATTATTACAGAACAATTTACGATCTCTAAGCTAGAAGCACTCCTTTGAAGAGCTATACGTTACAGTGTTGGGTAAATCAGACACACTCAAAATTGTGGAAGTCTGTATTAGTATACTGCTATTAATTTTACAATAAGGATGCAAGTGTCATGAGCACAGGAGCTGAGTTCAGAGCTGTGTCTCACCACTCAGATCCACACACCCCTGCTGCCCTGGTAGGGGTGAGCCCCTCTCTGCGGAGGTGGCCCCAGCAGAGGCCTGGAGCTGGGATGAGACTATGAAGCCACTCAGAGGACAGCTATTCAATTCCAACTAACATCTCTCTACTTATATGCCTCACCTCAAAACGCAAAAAGTAATTCTGCAAGATCCATAAAACCTTAAACCAAAAATAGATCCATGATTTACTGGTGAATTCTGTGATGATAAACTGTAGAGTGTTCCAGAAAACCTGAAGCTTTTCTGTTTGACTCAGTTCTCACCTTTTTTTGTGTGTGTTGTTGTTGATATGATATCACGCTGAGTGCACAGAGTACAGACTATATCTAGTTCCCTGAATATATACGGCACTATTTACTGTCTTTAGATTTTTCAGGACAAATAAGAGAGATACTTATACAGATACATGGCTAGACAGCTGTTAGTACACATGATCTGCTATTCTGAAAAGAACATGTTTAAGACAAAGCCCATCTTGGGACAAGAAATCGAGAAGAAAATTGGGTTTTGTGATGACTCACAGGCTTCTCTCATAGTTCAGTCGGTTAAGAGTCCATCTGCAATGCAGCAATCCGCTGGCAATGCAGGAGATCCAGGTTCAGCTCCTGGGCCAGGAAGATCCCCTGGAGAAGGAAATGGCAACACCCTCCAGTGTTCTTGCCTGAAAAATCCCATAGTCAGAGGAGCCTGACAGGCTATAGTCCACGGGGTCATAAGAGTCGGACACGACTCAGCGACCAACCACCAACATGATGGCTCAGCGCTATGGGGGGATATTGCAAAAAGGTATACATATTTTTCATTTCTTAGGCTTCCCAGGTGGTGTTAGTGGTAAAGAACCTGCCTGCCCATGCAGGAGATATAAAAGACATGGGTTCCATCCCTGGGTCAGGAAGATCCCCTGGAGGAGGAAACGGCAACCCACTCCAGTATTCTTGCCTGGAGGATCCCACCTTGCGGACTATGGACCATAGGGTTGCGGAGTTAGACATGACTGAAGCAACTTAGCAAAGACATGTTTTTCATTTCTTTTGAGGTTTTTGTTTTTTTTTCCTTATCTAGGAGAAGTTAAGGAAATGTTTAATGTTTACAATTCTGTGTTCTCTTAAACAATGTTTTCTGAGTTTTTGTCCATGCTCACTGTAAAGTATTAAAATCATAGAGTAAATGAAACCTGGCATTTTCACCACTCAGAAACAGTCACCACTGCTATTTTCGTGAATATTTTTCTAGATAATTCTCTTACTGTACACACGCACACTTACACAGAAACACATAAAATATGTAGCCTTAGAGAGAACATGAAATTCTCTATCTTGCTCTTTTTAACCCAGTGGTATGAATGGCATCTTTTCATGTCCATATGTCATCATTTTTCATGGCTGCTCACATTTCCATCACACGCACTATATCCTTCAGCCAAACCCTGAATGATAACATCTGTGTCAGGGAGTCATCTACACATGGCTATCCGTAGACTACCGAGAGAGGACACGTTCTCCAAGTGCAGTTCCTACCACGTTAAGGTATTACTGCATCTAATGTTTGGGTAGCTGCTGCTGAAACCCTCTTTAGGACCTGTCTGTAAACCTGTACCCCTAAGAGCAGGCAGGCCATTTCTCCCCTTCCCAGAGTACGGAGAACTGGCTGCGGCTTTAACATCCCGCCTCACCCCCGCCTCTCCTCGGTTCTGTACGTATTCATCTCTTCTTCCCTCCTGAGATGAAGCTTGGCACCACTCCACTCAGAGAGAAATGAGGACAGTTTTCGCATTTCACCTTAATCAGATCAAATTAGGACAGGTGGCAACCCTGCGGGCAACATAATTATGAAAAATGTGTGTGCTTAATACAGGCTGTCCTTTCAGCTCCCCAACCAAACAGGACACCAGCTTCCAACCTTTCTACTTTCAGCTGGTGACTCACAAGGGAGTCACCCACACGCTCTGGATATAATGGTGCTGGGAAATCTGAGATTATATGAAGTCCAAAAAGCATGAAAATCTGTTTTATAAGATTAGCTAATATGATAATAGTTCATCTATTACAATTGTTATATGCCAGAAAAAGACACCAAAACACTCTGGCTGGCCTATTATTACTGGAAAATATTTTAACATATCTCCCTTACACTGTGCCATCCAAAGGTTTCTTTTTTTAAAAAATGATGTAGAGGATTCTCTGGTTTTGTTGTAAGAGAACAACCACCCCGTCCAATAGGAAATGTGCAATGAATATCTATTTGAATAGACCTGAGATAAGCTGATGGTGGAGAAAGAATGCTATTCTGCACATGAGGGATTCTACATCCAGCTTCATTTAGGATATTGCTTCTCAGAAGACACGCCAAGCACGGTGATAACAAACGTTATGTCGAAAATGCACAGAGCAACAATTGCCGGATGAGTCTCCGTGCAGCCGTTTTTCAGCATGTCAGGGTTATACCATCACACCATGGAAACAAATTACACAGCACAAGCCCGGCTGCTGGGATTGCTTTATTAGCAGCGCGGTGTTATTTCGTAACGGATGCATCACTTCAGATCTGTCACCTAATGTCAACAACGGCTTCCCCACTCGTGTGAAGCCCGATTTGTTATCTGGAGAAGAAACAAAGGAGAGCACGTCAGAATCCAACTGCTTTTCTCCCCACCATTCAAATCAGGAGGAAAAAGCCTGGTGGCTCGATCTTTCCAGTAGTCTGGATTATCTGCAGTCTGGATCCCCTTTAGGCTGGCATTTTGGAGGAAGTTTCAGGGTTTGAGTTGAACACTAATGCTCTCTCTGAAGCACACGGGCATTATCAGATGCTCTCTGACAGCTCAGACAAGTCACAGCTACAAGACACATGTTGTGAAAGAAGGTCTCATTCATAAATAAGATCCATGCATGAGCCTCGGTTTTCTTGGATTCATGAAAAACCTAAGTCTCACGGCTCTGTGGTGCATCCGAGCTTTTTTGTGACGGGCTATGGAGTCTCCTTTGCAAGTGATTACGGCTATACCAGAATAACTTCAAAAAGAATAATCAGCGTCAGCAGGTGAGGTCTTAGGAAACAGAAGTCATTCCCCTTTTGCAGATCGATGTGTACTTTCCAAAACGAGAAATTAAATCTCAAGATTCTGTGCTGAAGCCCAAATAGAATCTGCTACGTTTGCCTCTGGAATTTTGTGTATGTATCAATGAGGTTTTAAAATTCACCCAAAGCCTTTCGTGTTACTTTTGAAGTCCATATATCTAACCTGGAATAGAAACTTCATCCCAGCTGGTTGTCAATTAAAGAGATATGAGACTGTAGCACAGACCAGCTAAGACTTCCCTGTTTCCCGACACAGACACATGTGTACCAGCGGCATTTCCAGACACAGAGGGGTCGTGACGTTTCAGGGGTTGCTGCAGGAGGTAGGACAGATGACCGGCCCTTCACCAGCAATCCTGAAGCCAGATCAAGGCAGTGGCGTCATGTAACTACCTTATTAACTCAGATTTCAACAGAGTACAAGACAATCCAGGCAGCAGATTCAACACACATCCAAAATCTCCATTTGGCTGGATGACTCTCCTCGTTTTTCAAATCATGCTCTTCTCCTCTATAAGGGCAAATTTATTAGGAAGCAGTTCTTCAATTGTTTCTCCCATGCATAATTCCATGCCTAACCTGCAACTTTGGTTTTTGCCACAATATTCCTGGAGGGGAAACTGAGTTTGGTTTTCTGCTCTGGGTGCCATGTTCTTGCCCATGTTTGCCATTTTCTTGATGTCATGTTTGTATGGAGAAATGCAACTACCCTCATCCTTGAGGTGCAAACAGGACTTCCCTGTAGCTCAAACGGTCAAGAGTCTGCCTGTGATGCAGGAGACCAGGGTTCAAATCCTGGGTTGGGAGGTTCCTCTGGAGAAGGGAATGGCAATCCACTCCAGTATTCTTGCCTGGAGAATCCTATGGACAGAGAAGCCGGGTGGGCTACAGTCTACGGGGTCACAAAGAGTTGGACACGACTAAGTGATTAACACAGACATACACAGGCACTGAGGTGTAAGTGCTAATTCTGTGCTAATAGCTTAAGTTCAATTTCTGAAGGAGCTCTTGCTTAAAAAAAAAAAAATCTAAAGACTGAAATCCATCCCCTTCACTTCACTATTTCCATTGAAAAAAGTTCTCCTTTTGCATCTCTGAGTAGAATATCCTTATACACTTCTGTAGAAATAGCACGGCCCCAGTATTCCCAAATAAGAAATTTTAGGGGAAAAAAAGCATCCTTATCATTACGTTTTATCATAGAGAAATATAAGCCCCTAAATTAAATGTAAATTCAGTGCCTTGTACAAAATGTGTCTGGAGAATTACTTCAGTTTGCCTCTCTGAAATGTGCCTCATACATGCTAGAGGATTTATGCTCATAAAGCCTGAAGTCTCAGCAACTTTTCATGGTGCCTTAGTCTCCAGAATCTAGAGCAACAGTGATCAGTCATGAAGAAATGGTCTCTACGGCTGGTATACTAAAGTACGGCGGTGGTGGTTTAGTCACTCAGTCGTGTCTGACTCTGAGAGGCTGTGGACTGTAGCTCGCCAGGCTCCTCTGTCCAGGGCATTCTCCAGGCAACACTACTGGAGTGGGTTGCCATTTCTTACTCCAGGGGATCTTCCCAACCCAGGGATTGAAAGCCCATGTCTCCTGAATTGGCAGGGGATTCTTTACCACTGAGCGACCTGGGAAACCATTGTAAAGTATGCCCACTAGCAAACTACGTGTAATCAGATAGCTGTCTTGTTTCAAAGGCTGTGATTTAAATTTATACATGGGGCCAATGGGTTAATTTTCACTGCCTTATTCACTACATTTACCATTATTCAAAGGCCTTCAGATAGCTCTGCTATCAGCACTCACTAATCCAAATCAGTTTATAAAAACACCCTCAGATTAACAAATCGATGATACTTACACACCACGAAATTGGTTACCACTTAAAGGCTTTATTCTGACTAGATTTATCGCCTGCATAAATCCCACCCTCATGTAATTTAGATGGGAGACAAGCAAGAGGCATGTCTGCTGTCTGTTCCCAGCAGTGTGGGCCAGAAAGGAGAGTGATTCTTCATTACTGATGTATGGCGGTCCGTGTTTAAAAGCTATAAAGAACAAGCAATGAGACTACAATCGATCAATTCCTAAATTTCCACTAAAAGAGAGTTTAGGCAAGTTTTAGGAGGCATTACAAGGAGGCCAGTAACTTCCTTAAAAATCTAGGTATCATTATATGTGTGTGTGACGGAGATCATTTCAGAAACAGGAATAATTTTTTTTTACTTTTTCAACTGTAAATTAAAACAGAACAAAACTTGTTTCAAATAAAAATTACTGAATACTTTAAATGCTAACTTGAGGTTAAGAATGGTAACATAAATTGGCCCTTCTTACGGTAAAACGCATGCTATGCAAAGATCATACTTGTTCCTCTTTTTTAAAAGATGTTTTGAACCCATGAAACCCACTGTACATAATGTGCAATATATTATGAGGGTTGGATTCTGGCAGTAGCATCCATTGAGCTCTTAGAATCGCTTCACTTTGGTGTGAATTACTCCTAATATTTCTAGAAATGTATAATGTAGCCTGAACTCGGGATTTCTCATTAAAAACTCGATGTAAAATTTTAGTTCTTGGGACTGATACAGAAATAGTTTATAAGCATTAGCAAAGCTGCATTAATAGAAAGAGAATAATTATTAAGATTAAAAATTTATTTATCCCATGACTGTCAATAATAAGTATGCATTTAATTATTTAAACCCATCTTAAGATTCCTAGCTTCCCTAATAGCTCAGTTGGAAAAGAATTCGCCTGCAATGTGGGAGACCCTGGTTTGATTCTCGGGTTGTGAAGATCCCCTAGAGAAGGGATAGGCTACCCACTCTAGTGTTGTTGGGCTTCCCTTGTGGCTCAGCTGGTAAGGAATCCACCTGCAACGTGAGAGACCTGGGTTTGATTTCTGGGTTGGGAAGATCCCCTGGAGAAGGGAAGAGCTACCCACTCCAGCATACTGGCCTGGAGAATCCCATGGTGTTGCAAAGAGTTGGACATGACTGAGTGACTTTCACTTTTTCTATGACTCCTAAGGGCTTCCTGGTGGCTCAGTGGTAAAGAATCCGCCTGCCAACGCAGGAGATCTGGGTTCCATCCCTGGGTTGGGGAGATCCCCTGGAGGAGGAAAAGGCAACCCACTTCAGTATTCTTGCCTGGGAAATCCCACAGACAGAGGAATCTGTGGGCTACAGTCCATGGGGTTGCAAAAAAGCTGGACATGACTCAGCGACTAAACAACAAGAGCATGACTGCGAGGAGGCAGCTCAGGAATATTTGCAGCACACAAGACAGTTTCTCAGTATTGCTCTTATTGTTTTAATAAAAGGAAGGGTGGTGAAAGGAAAATGGTGGGAATAAAAATAAACTTGGGTTAGGAACTGGGGTGGGACCGTTAAGTACAGAGGCTCAAGGCCTGCACTCTTGTTCTCTGTGGGGCCCCGCCTGGGCCACATGGGGCCCTCTGTTTCCCGGTGGTCAGGTCAAACAGAAGGGCACCATAATCCCCACAAAATGAAACCAAAGGAGCCTTTGGAAGAAGCACAGGATGTTTTTTGCACACAGCTGAGGGTTCTCAGATCAGCAAATAAAAATAGAGGAGACCTAGTTAGATTTGAATTTCAGATAAACAAAAAGTAGCCTTTTTAAATATAAGCATATCTCAGATATTTTTGTTGATCTGAAATTCCAATTTAACGGGGCATTCTAGATTTTACCTGCAAACCTAACAGGCCATAATTTAGATACAATATTTATAAGAGGAGATCATGGTATATAGTTTTTTATCTTGATTTTGTAAAAAAAAAACAAAAACCCAGTATGAATAAAATGGGAAGCAGTATATTTCCTAGAAACTAAAGCTTCTAATTCCAATAATATCAAGATAAAGTATATCGAATGCCATCAAAAAGCCTACTTTTGACATATAACAAGAGTTTTGCAGAAGTAAGCATGAAAGAAAGCTGGGCAAAGGAGGGTGGTGATGTCCTGCTGGGGGAATGCCTCCTGGCACTCTGAAGATGCTTCACATCTGAACACCTTGACTCCTTTCGCCCTACCTGCTCTCGTCCCAGTCTACTCTGATGATGCAGTCAGTAGGAAAAGAAAGTTTACTCCAGATACATTCAATGTGCAACCAAGCATTTTAAAGTAAACCCATTCCAGGCAGTGAGGACTATTCCTATTTCAATAGCAAATGTTTAAAAGGAAATATGGACATTTTTCTCTCAAAAAGCTTGCTAACTATGGATCTTCCACTGTAGGGAGGACAATTTAAGGCTTCATTTTTCAAAAGTTTTGACATGTAGGAAAGAGGAAAATAAAGCATATATTCAGTTAAGTTCAGTTCAGCTCAGTTACTCAGGTGTGTCTGACTCTTTGCAACCCCATGGACAGCAGCACCCCAGGCTTCCCTGTCCATCAGCAACTCCTGGAGCTTGCTCAAACTCATGATGTTCATTGAGTTGGTGATGTCGTCCAACCATCTCATTCTCTGCCATCCCCTTCTCCTCTTGCCCTCAATCCTTCCCAGCATCAGGGTCTTTTCCAGTGAGTCAGTTCTTTGCATCAGGTGGCCAAAGTACTGGAGTTTCAGTTTCACCAGCAATCCTTCAAATGAATATTCAGGACAGATTTCCTTTAAGATGGATTTCCTTTAAGTTGGATCTCCTTGCAGTCCAAAGGACTCTCAAGAGTCTTCTCCAACACCACAGTTCAAAAGTATCAATTCTTCAATGCTCAGCTTTCTTTACAGTCCAACTCTCACACCCATACATGACTACTGGAAAAACCATAGCTTTGACTAAACAAACCTTTGTTGGCAAAGTAATGTCTCTGCTTTATAATATGCTCTCTAGGTTGGTCATAACTTTTCTTCCAAGGAGAAAGCGTCTTTTAATTTCATGGCTGCAGTCACCATCTGCAGTGATTTTTGAGCCCCCCAAAATAAAGTCTCTCACTGTTTCCACTGTTTCCCCATCTATTTGCCATGAAGTGATGGGACTGGATGCCATGATCTTAGTTTTCTGAATGTTGAGCTTTAAGCCAACTTTTTCACTCTCCTCTTTCACTTTCATGAAGAGGCTCTTTAGTTCTTCTTCACTTTCTGCCATAAGGGTGGTGTCATCTGCATATCTGAGGTTATTGATATTTCTCCTGGCAATCTTGATTCCAGCTTGTGCTTCATTCAGCCCAGGTTTCTCATGATGTACTCACATATAAGTAGCCATACCACTTCTGTCCTTTACTGAGCCCATCTTGGCATGAAAATTTCCTCTGGTATCTCTAATTTTCTTGAAGAGATCTCTGGTCTTTCCAATTCTATTGTTTTCCTCTATTTTTTTGCATTGATCACTGAGGAAGGCTTTCTTATCTCTCCTTGCTATTCTTTGAATTCTGCATTCAAATGGGTATATCTTTTCTTTTCTCCTTTGCCTTTCACTTCTCTTCTTTTCTCAGCCCTTTGTAAGGCCTACTCAGACAGCCATTTTGCTTTTTTGCATTTCTTTTTCTTGGAGATGGTCTTGATCACTGCCTCCTGTACAATGTCACAAACCTCCATCCATAGTTCATCAAGCAGTCTATAAGATCTAGTCCCTTAAATCTATTTCTTACTTCCACTGTATAATCATAAGGGATTTGATTTAGGTCATACCTGAATGGTCTAGTGGTTTTCCCTACTTTCTTCAATTTAAGTGTGAATTTGGCAATAAACAGTTCATGATCTGAGCCACAGTCAGCTCCCAGTCTTGTTTTTGCTGACTATATAGAGCTTCCCCATCTTTGGCTGCAAAGAATATAATCAATCTGATTTCGGTGTTGATCATCTGATGATGTCCGTGTGTAGAGTCTTCTCTTGTGTTTTTGGAAAGAGTATTTGCTATGACCAGTGTGTTCTCTTGGCTAAATTCTATTAACCTTTGCCCTGCTTCATTCTGTACTCCAAGGCCAAATTTGCCTGTTACTCCAGGTGTTTCCTGACTTCCTACTTTTGCACTCCAGTTCCCCTATAACGAAAAGGACACATTTTTGGGGTGTTGGTTCTAGAAAGCCTTGTAGGTCTTCATAGAACCATTCAACTTCAGCTTCTTCAGCATTATTGGTCGGGGCATAGACTTGGATTCCATGATATTGAAATGGTTTGCCTTGGAAACGAACAGAGATCATTCTGTTGTTTTTGAGATTACATCCAAGTGCTGCATTTTGGACTCTTCTGTTGACTATGATGGCTTCTCCATTTCTTCTAAGGGATTCTTGCCCACAGTAGTAGATAAAATGGTCATCTGAGTTAAATTCATCCATTTCAGTCCATTTTAGTGCACTGCTTCCTAAATGTCGACATTCACTCTTGCCATCTCCTGTTGGACCACTTCCAATTTGCCTTGATTCATGGACCTAACATTCCAGGTTCCTATGCAATATTGCTGTTTATAGCACAGGTAAAAATCATCAAATCTGTGTACATTGCTAAATATTTTCCTTCTCAGATATAACTATCTGAAGATTTTAAAATTCTTTTATCTTTTATTTAAGTACTTTAAAATGAAGACTGTACAGACCTAAGGTGTACAAGTTGGTTATTTGATATACCTGATGAAATGGCTACTAGAGCCAAGCGATTATCGGCTCACATAGTTAACCACGCTTTTTTCGTGTGTGATGAGAGTACCTGAAATCTACTCTCATAGCATATTTCTAATATTTAACTCAGTATTATTAACTGTAGTCATCATACTGTAGAACTGTTCATCCCACAGAATTACCACCTTATACCCTTTGGCCAACATCTCCCCACTCCCTTTCCCTCATCTTCTCTAGTCTTGGTAACCATGATTCTACTCTGCTTCTGTGAGTTCAACTTCTTTTTTCAATTTTAAGGTTTCACATCAAAGTGAGATCGTACAGTATTTGTCTTTCTCTGTCTGACTTATTTCACTTAGCACATAGCACCATGTCCTCAGGTTCATTCATTTGTATTGTCACAGATGGCAGGATTCTTTCTTCCCCATGGCTGAATAATATTCCACTCCATGTATCTATGGGTGCGTGCTAAGTCGTTTCAGTTGTGTCTGACTCTTTCTGACCCCATGGACCACAGCCCACCAGGCTCCTCTGTCTGTGGGATTCTCCAGGCAGAATGCTGGAGTGGGTTGTTATGCCCTCCTCCAAGAGGTCTTCCTGATCTAGGGATCGAACCTGCATCTCTTATGTTTCCTGCATTGGCTGGCAGGTTCTTTACCACTAGCATCACACTGGAAGCCCTGTGTTCTGTACCATATCTTCATCCACTCTGCCGTCTATAGACACCTGGGTTGTTTCCATATCCAGCTATTGTGAACAGTGCTGCAAAGAACATGGGAAAGCAGATCCTTTTTTAAGATGTCTGCAGATACTTTTGTTTACTTATCTGATACTGATAAGGCCATTATCTTCTTTATCCACGCATATAGTTCTGTTGAAATCTCCTTTAATGTACAGCTCTATGGCAGAGGATTGATTTCTGAAAAGCAACTGAAAAGCAGGATCTATTTTATGCCTAACTCAATAAGCATCGTAAGATTAGCTTTGCAGTAGAGAAACCTGGCAGCCAGCACTTTGACCAAATGGTTCAAGGTACCACCACCAGTGGTGGGACCACCTGCCACTGGGTGTACAGATATAGGACGTACTGGGAATACACATCATTTCCATGGAACTCTTGCCAGAAATGGACAGCTTGAGTCTGAACATGAGGAAACATCAGACAAACTCACATTGACTGACTTTCTACAAATAGCTGGCCTGTGCACATTGCTAATGACTGTTACAAAAGGCCAAGAAGGGATGAGATTCAAGGGCATTCGAGATGGGTGACTAAATGCAACACGTGAGTTGGAAGGTTCAGACTTAGGATGAATTTGTGAAATCTGAACAAGGACTTTATATTAGATAAGAGTATGGGATCAGAGCTAACTTTCTGATTTTGATTACTGTACCGTGTTTATGTAGGGCTTCCCAGGAGGTTCATTGGTAAAGAAGCCACCTGCTAATGTGGGCAATGCAAGAGACTTGGACTCAATCCCTTTGTCAGGAAGACCCCCTGGAGGAGGAAATGGCAACTCACCCCAGTATTCTTGCCTAGAAAATTCCATGGACAGAGGAGCCTGATGGGCTCCAGTCTATGAGGTCACAAAAAGTCAGACACGACTGAGCAACTGAGCCTGCACACACGCACTGTGGTTATGTAACAGATTATCCTGACATTCAGGGAACACATCCTGGAGTCCTGAGAGGTAAAGGAATACCACGTCAGCGACTTACTGATGTGTACATTTGTAAGTATATGGAGAGAGAGAAACGAAAGTGCTACGGACATGTCGGTATCTAGCTGAAGGGTGTATGGAAATTCTCTCTCTTAGTCATGCAACTTTTCTCTAAGTCTGAAATTATATCAAAACAAAAAGTTAAAAAGCATTTCCTTTCATAAAAGGCAGGGCAATACCATTAGGGGAGAAGCTGGCTTTGTTCTGAAGTTTACTGGGCCTGCAAACAATGACATTCAGATGCAGCAGGGATGACGCACTAAGCTGTCCCGGGACGGCTCCCCAGAGCCTGCACTTCTTGGAATGCTTACTGGATATGTCAGTGTTTTCTTCCCTTTTATGGCTGTGAAGGTTTGAGTTTCTATAACATTCACAGATAATTTGGACTATATCTAATCAAGTCAGTGCAGTATGAAGCAATGTTTCAAACATCTAATGGTAAGGCCAGTTCTCTTTCTTTTTTTGATTGCTACTGAATCTAATTGAACAGTGTTATGAATTGACTCAAATGGCATGCTAAATCAACCGAATCGCCAGTAACTCTGTACATTCTATTCCACATTGTTTTTCTCTAACTATAAAATATTCTAACAGAGAACAAAGAAAGGAATAAGGCAATTTTTACCTGACTCTTTATAAGACAAGGTAACCCTGTCTTTTCCAATTGCACATACATTAAAAAAAAAAAATCAAAGCCTTGCCTTTCCACTGAAGTAATGTTCTGTTATAGTTGTATATAGGAGTATTTTGAACATGCGGAAACTAATTTTTACCTTCAAGATCAAGGAATAAAATATAAAGATACCATACATTAATTTTCATTGAATAAGCCAACTTGTTAATTTGATTAGCTTTAATGTTCTTTTATGATAACCTGATGCGAAGAGTTGACTCATTGGAAAAGACCCTGATGCTGGGAAAGATTGAAGGCAAAAGGAGAAAGGGGTGACAAGAGGATGAGATGGTTGGATGGCATCATCGACTCATGGACATGAATTTGAGCAAACTCCAGGATACAGTGGAGGACAGAGGAGTCTGGCATACTACAGTCCATGGGGTTGCAGAGTTGGACATGACTTAGTGACTGAACAACAACAATGCCCATATAATGTGGAACCAGTAATAGAAGAAAATGGACATGGGGGAAAAATGTCTATATCATTTAATACTGAGTATCCATTTATTCCTTCAACAAATATAGAACAACAAACAAATGCCAGAAACTGGTCTAGATATGAGAACCAGAGATGCTTAGGACAAAGTCCCTGTCTTAGTGCAATTTACATCCTCCTAGGTGGTCAGTTAATACTCAAGTAAACAAATTAAAGGGGAAAAAAAACCCTTGCAAACAAATGCTAAGTGCTCTGGAGAGAGACAAAGAAGGTGCTGGAGAGAAGGCAGGAGCCAACATGTCAGCAAAGGCCACGTTCAATGTGGACGTCCTGGGCAGAGTCCCAGGAGACCCCGGAGACGTGGAGACATGGGATGAGCAGGGTGGACAGCCTCCACGGACCAGGCTCCAGCTGGAGGGGAGCAGCAGGAGGGGGCGGGGAGACAGAGGGGATGGATTGGCTAGGAGCCCAGATCACCATGGTCCTCGAGGCCAGGAAAAAGGCTCAGCTTTAGCGCCAGGAGTGAGGAGAGGGATGGAGGCTCTCAGGTGGTAGTGGCGTGGTGTCCTTATTATATATATGTGTTTACTTGGCACTTTTCTTGGAAATAATTTTAGATTTCTGAAAGACTTGCAAAGATGGTATGGAGAATTCTCACATACCTTTCACCCAGCTTCCCTTTGTGTTAACATTTTACGTAACTTCGGTACATTTCTCATTATCCTTTAAGTGTTAAAGGGCTGTCTTATTTTGTAGGAAAAAATTAAGAACCCACAAATTGGCCAACATTTAGGAACCATTTTCTGTGTCCCAGACACTACTCCAAGTGATTTACACATCATAGCTCACCAGGCCTCTCCTAATCACTAGGAGTATGTGAGCAGTAGTCTTGTTAATACACCCACTTCAGGGATGTGGGTTCTGAGGCAAGGGGAAAGGTCTTGGCTTGCCCAGTGCCACACAACGAGTAAGTGATGAGTTTGGTTTACAAACTCACTCTTTCTGGCTCCATCCTGTGGGAGAGACTGAGAAGCAAAACTAGAAGAAGGGACACCAGTTACGCAGCAACCACCGGTCAGGTGAGAGGTGAGGGCAATCCAGGGAGGTGGAAGGCAGGTTAGCAGGCCTGGAGGATTGACTGCATGCTGAGGAGTAAGAGATAAGGAATTGTGGATGATGCCTACATCTTCATCCCCAGCAGCTGGCTGATGGCTGGTACCTTTTGCTGAGGGAAACGGATCGGGGAAGAGCAGGTGGGAGGGGGTGAAGCATTCTGCTTGGGATATGCTAAGTTGGACAAGTCTGTGAAGCATCCAGTTGTGGCCAAGCAAAGACAGCGTGTGAAGAGGAGAGCATGGCCAAGCAGGTCATTCTGCAGAGGGTCCAGGAGGTGGAAGTGGTGGAATCGACCATTAGCTCCCACTCCAAATGTATTTGGGGCTCCCCTAGAAGCTCAGTTGATAAAGACTCTGCCTGCAACGTAGGAGACCTGGGTTGGATTCCTGGGTCGGGAAGATCCCCTGGAGAAGGGAATGACAACCCACTCCAGTATTCTGGCCTGGAGAATCCCATGGAGAGAGAAGCCTGGTGGGCTACAGTCCTCAGGGTTGCAAAGAGTCAGACACGACTGAGCAACTTTCACTACTACTTCAGAAAACTTTTCAAGGATGTGAAAAGCAACAGGCATTGGTTCATGATTCTTATATCCTCAGCCTGTCTCCTCCCAGATTTCCTTTCCAGCCCAAGGGAAGAGAGTGGGTGAGAAGGAAGAGGGGAAAATGGAGAAGTGAGAGAAGAAACTCAGCGGGACCCAAAGGCACATAAACCGAGGGCTCTTCAACCAGAACCACACGTCACCCTCTTCTTTGCCCTTCTAGCAAATGATTCCAGCTCATTTCTTTCCAATATCAAGACACCCATCAAGGATGATAATGTATTTTCTCTCAGTTTTTTATTAGAACTCAGTCAAGCTGTCTGCTTCAGAATTTATTATCTGCCCAGGCGTTTTATTTCATTTTTGATTTGTAACATGACCAATTAAGTTATTTCCAGCATAACCTTTACCAAGCTGAAATACATGGATATCTTTGCATGGAAGTTATGAGATTTCAAATCTACTGAATAACTTAATATTTTGGAAGTGTGAGTGGCTGTCCAAGCAAATTAAATGTAATAAAATTATAGCTAGTGAAGAGAACAACTACAGGAGATAAGGAAATAAAGGCAATAAATAAACGGATTATAAAATTTTAAGTTTCAGAGATGAAATGGTTAAAAACAGGTTATCACAAGTTGGGAGATATCTAAATGAATGTAAATCAATACAAGTGATTTATCTACATGAGTAAATTGGAACAGAAAGGTCCCAGAGGACCTAAAAGTGAAGGCAAAGTGTAACTAGATTGAGTCGATACCCTTTGCACTGTTCAAAAGGACAAACGGTACTCTGGGAACTCTAAATTTACCTTATAATTATCAACTCCCTGTTGTAATTTTAGCCATAAAGCAGAGACAAAACAATTATATACATATTTCTATACTGTGTCAGCTAAAATAGCACAAATCCTCGCAGCTGCATACTGCATGAGCATCAAAGGATGTGTTTTCAGATACTGTAAAAACTTCAGGGAGAAGGTCATGATAATCGCTCTCATTCAACAGGCAACATACTCAAGGATACTCCCAAGGAAGCTCCAATGAGGCAAGCTATATATGAACTTCATCTATTCAGAGAGATATATGAACTTCATATATTCAGAGAAGCTATGCTGTGTGAGCTCAGGAAAAACAGGAAAGGAGAAGTCCGTGCCATATCATGGGTTTTGGTTTGGTTCTTTATTGTGTAGCAAACTACCCACTTCCCTGTCTCTTTTATTCGTTCTCATTCTCTTTTTCCACAAAGTCACTCCACGTGGTGAACGTGGACTTCCTCTCAACGTGGTGGCCTCAGGTGTCTAGATTTCTAACACGACAGCCCAGGATGCCTCCCAGATGTGGAGATGGAGGGTGCCAGTCCTCTTCAGAGTAGAGGCCTGGCATGGTGTCCTCCAAACATTGGTTAAGAGTGGAAGCCTGGCACAGTTCCTCTACTTGGTCAAGAGTGGCGGTCTGGAGGAGTCAACCTGCCTGACTTCAGATTATACTACAAGCCACAGTCATCAAGACAGCATGGTACTGGTGCAAAGACAGAAACACAGACCAATGGAACAGAATAGAAAGCCCAGAGGTAAATCCACGCACCTATGGACACTTTACCTTTGACAAAGGAGGCAAAACTATACAATGGAGAAAAGACAATTTCTTTAACAAGTGGTGCTGGGAAAACTGGTCAGCCACCTGTAAAAGAATGAAACTAGGACACTTTCTAACACCAGTGCAGTATATTAATGCATATATATGGAATTTAGAAAGATGGTAATAATGACCCTACATGCAAGACAGCAGAAGAGACACAGATGTAAGGAACAGACATTGGGACTATGTGGGAGAAGGCAAGGGTGGGATGATTTGAGAGAATAACATTGAAGCATGTACCCTAGCATATGTAAAATAGATGACCAGCGCAAGTCTAATGCATGAAGCAGGGCACTCAAAGCTTGTGCTCTGGGACGACCCAGAGGGGTAGGTGGGGAGGGAGGTGGAAGAGGGTTCAGGATGGGGAACACATGTACACCTGTGGCTGATTCACGTCATTGTATGGCAAAAACCACTGCAATATTATAAAGTAATTAGCCTTCAATTAAAATAAATTAATTAATTAAAAAGTGGAGGCCTGGCATGGTGTCCTCTATATTGGTCAAAGCAGACACAGGACAACCCAGATTCCCACCACTTAATGAAAAGAGTATCAAAAAATTTGTGGTCAGCTTTAAAATACCACAAGGCTGATCTCCTATATGACAGTTCAGGTATTCATTATGCAAACAGGAAGGAGATAGTGCTCTGACTTGCAGAGGGAAAGTACAAGAAAGAACATTCTTGGATCGCTTTTATAGACTGCCTCTGACTAGATCCAACGACAACTTGGCATCCACATAAATGGCTGCATCTGAAACAGGGCACCACGAAACACCAGCAAGCAACGCTGTCATGGTCTCTGGCAGGGGCAGCTGAGAGGCCCATGCAGAGGACAGAGATCCGTTGACCTGGGGTCTCCGGGGACTGAGACAGGCTCAGTCTGTGAAGAGCCCCCAGAGGTATCAGAATTGCATTTGCACACGTCTCGTTATACCCAGAGGATCAAAACCCATCTTAATCCTTCCACACGTTCTTGGCATATTCACCTTGACCATGAGGTGGCACAGCGACTAACTCCACTTGTATTATCTACAGAGTGATTTACCTCTGGAGAAGGCAGAACAAGAGGAGGGGAAAGTGCTACTATGATTGGAAGTAAAAAAGAACTTTGTGGAAATAAAGGTTTTCAGTGCTAAAAGAGTTTCCATCTGAAAGTCCGAGAATCATGTATCCTGACGGCTTTTGTCTTGAATAGTTCCTACGGCTCAGAAAAGCAACTGCTTCAATGATACTCTCCTCTTTGCGGTATGTATTTCTGTTCCTGACTTTGCCTTTCATCTTTTATGTGTCTTTCTTCCTCTTCTTCATTGACTTATTTTGCTTCTCCTCAGTTTTCTTTCAAATCTGCCTTGCCTTACACCTGCCAGAGATTCCCAGCAACGTCCACAGGCCACCATGAGGAACACTTTGCACAAAAACCACCGCTGAATACTTTCCTAGTGATTTCTACCCTCGCAAGGTGTGGGGTTTTTTGTGTGTGTGTGTGTCTGATCTGGAAGTAAATATTGTATCAGATTATTTTCTTGATCATTTGAGAGCTAGTAACCCTTTATTATAGGGCTTCCTCAATGGCTCAGCGGGTAAAGAATCCACCTGCAATGCAAGAGACACAGGAGATGTGGGTTTGTTTTGTGGGTTGGGAGGATCCGCTGGAGGAGGAAATAGCAAACCACTCCAATATTCTTTCCTGAAAAATCCCACGGACCGAGGTGTCTGGCAGGCTACCATTCATGGGGTCACAAGAGTCAGACATGACTGAACGCCTAAGCATGCACACACAGCCCTTTATTATAACAATGTTCATATTGCTATGAACATTTTGGCAGTTGCTGCTCTTGCTACACAATTGTTATCTACTTCCCGCACCACACACCCCCTCCCCCCTACTACTGACAGTTTGGCTGAGGATCCTGGTTGAAAGCTTTTCAAGTTGGCTCCACTGACTCAAATAATTTATTTTGACTAGTCTCACCTTGTCTCAGGGATCTACTCACATTCACAGTGACTGGTTTAGGCATGTTCTTGCAACCCACTCCCAGACAATGAGAACTACTAGGAAGGCTGGTAAGGCTTCTTGGATATATTTTCTTTCTGGTTCCGAGACAGAAATTCCAAAGGACAAAGATGCTTTCTTCGAGCTTGAATTTAGGGATGGTGATGTGATGTCCTGAGCTGTGGCAGCTGTGACCATGAGGTGAGGAGTACACATCGAAGGCAGAAAGTGCTCCTGCCCGTGACAGAATCATTGAGCTCCTAACCGGAAGCCTGCCTACCTCTGGCTTCCTCAAAAGGAACGAGGGAATGTACGCACAAGTTTAAGTCTCATTTGGTCAGGTTTTCTGATATTGTAGCTGAAGGCCTTTCTTTAGGGAGGAGACCATACTCCATGAATAATTTCACATTTCACATTTCTGCACAATTAGAGCTTATGAGAAAAGATTACTGGCTACCACTGTTACAGGATGATTGAATGGTAAACATGCCTGGAAAATTAGAGCGAGCAAGTTGTTCCTGAGATAGATGAGGGCTTAAATCCTCTGGAGCCATTCACTCAAACTCAAAGTGGGGAAATACCTGGGGCCTTGCTCTCTTCCACTGAGAGACTAATTGTCCACATGGCCAGACAAAGGTCTCTCTCTCCACACACACACACACACACACACACACACACACACACAAATGCACATGGTTAAAGTAGATTGTGTACCTACTCAAAGGCACGCAAAATTTTGTGTGTGTATTTTTCTTGGTGCAAAAGGAGAAAAATCCAATAGTTTTCATCAGATTCTCAAAGGGGTCTGTAATCAAAACAAAATAATAGAAAACAGAAAAACAAATTCATGTTGTATAAATTCCCAGAGTATAAATCTTTTGAGGAAAAAAAAAGTCTTAAATGCCTTCATGTCTGTAGGGCCTGCCAGAGTGTTTGTAAAAAAGCAAATGCACAATGGAGGTTGGAAAATTAAATGAAGAGACAATTCTTTGTCCTTGATCCTTGCTTGAGGCCTACTGCCTTGTGTGGACGAAACACGTATACAGCTTTTAAACATAAACTCATAAGCCTTATAGTCAAAGAAACAGATGTGTGCAAGACAAAATTTTACTTATTAGTATTCAGTTCTCATAATGTTCTGTATTAGAGATACATACGATCATTGCAGGGAGACAAGAACCACAGTTAAGAGAGTGGGGAAACCACCACGAGTGAGCCTAACACACGGGCTTACTCATATTTAACATTTATGTTGCAGTTAGGCATTTCTAGTTCTAAGAATTCTAATCTGTCTTTGACTCTGTCTTGGGAGTACAATCCCAAGACATAAACATGTTTAAGGTTTTTACATTACATGAATTCTGTGTCAAATATGATTCCTTTCCTCTAATTCATTATGTCCTTTAGCTAAATCATCAGCCTCCGCCCCACAGAATGTCAAAGCCTAAAATACAGGGTACCTTAATTCACTGTATGTTCTCCAGTGATACATAGCATGTGGATTTGCAGACTCTTCCTGTAACACAATCCTTCCAAGTAGCCCTTTTGTTTGGCTGTTGGGTGACAATGGTATTGTGGGTTGAGTTTTATGCCTCCCCCCAATATATCCAAATCCTAACCCCGATTACCCATGAATGTTGCCTTATTTGAAATAGGGTCTTTGAAAATGTTACTTAGGTGAGCTCATTGGGTGAGTTCTAATCCAGTGTGACTGCTGTCCATTTAAAAAGAGAAGAGACACAGAGACCCACACTGGAGGAAAGACCACGTGACGTCAGAGGCCGGGACTGGACGGGTGGACTGTCAAGGACTGCCGCAACTCGGGAAGCCAAGAGGCAGGCCTGGGGCAGGAGCGCTCTGGTGGCTAAGACCCTGATTAAGACCCAAGGCTAAATTCTATGTCACTATATGAAGCCACTCCTAAGGGAACCGTCACAGTTCATCATCCTCTTCTGAAACATTCTTTTTTCATTGATCTAGGTGGATTTGTTCTTCCAAATGGACCCCCTGGCTCCAAATTTCAGCTTGCCAGGGAGCACCCTGACCCAGTGATTCAGTGGTCAATCCCCTACAAACATCTGTGGATCTGGGCCACGTCCTAAATCACAAGGATACAGAGATAAGTTAGGCATAGTGTCTACCATCTTAGGTGTCTCTTTATTGGTGAATTTATCAATCCAGACAGTACTAATCAATCAATCAATATAGGTACTCCATGTAAGGGCTTCCCTGGTGGCTCAATGGCAAAGAATCCATCTGCCCATGCAGAAGACATGAGTTTGATCCCTGGGTTGGGAAGTTCCCCTGGACAAGGAAATGGCAACCCACTCCAGTATTCTTGCCTGGGAAATCCTCCATGGACAGAGGAGTTTGGAGAGCTACAGCCCATGGGGTCACAAGAGTTGGACACGACTTAACGACTCAACAGTAACAACGACGTGTAGAGTAGACTCTAGGTAACTACGATTCTGTTGAATTGGCATGTTCATGTTAATGTAGATTGATATCGTATCTCTACCACTAATCACACCTGGACTCATTACCCAAGACAAGGAATATTTTCTGCATGTGTGTGTGCAAAGGAAGAATATATTCTCACCTGTTGGATGCATCTGTACTATGAATACATACTTTAAAAAAAATGTTGGCCCAAGAAATACAGAACTCCATCACATGATTTTGTTGCCTGCCATGTTGGGACACAGAAGGCCTCAGATGGCTTATGCAAGAAAGTTAATGAAGTTTGTTAACCAGTTAAGTGGGAAATGGCTCCTCAAAGCATTAAAACCATGTCACATCTGAAAGCAGAACTCTTTGTGCAACATGATTTGGCTGGGAAAGTGAAATCCAACAAGTGTGTTCAAGGGGCTAATGCATTTGTAGCTTTGTGCTCAGGGCTGGGGCCAAAGTGATAAATGAAACAAATTTGTGAGACTTGTGTTCCAGGGAGAGGAGGAAATAGAGAAACAGCTACAGCAACAACCTAAGAATAAACCAGAGGGCGATGAGTACCCTACATAAAATTAAAGAAGTGACAAAAAGTGATGATGATATGATAAAGGTCATTCTGGCTTTGACATGGAGACATTGGACAGATTTCTGAACTTTTGTGGGGGGGGATCATTTGACTAACACTTGAAATACTCTATATTGAAACAACCTTTTTTCATATCAACCTAACAAATACTACTTCTAAAAACGGAGTGAGAGACATTCCTGTAACTGGTTTATTTTTCCTATCCTTCCCTCCTGTCTCCGTCCATGTGGAGCTGGTCTACAAAGCTGTGAATTGCTGCTCTGCCACCCCTTCCCTGCCCTCCTGTCCTCCTGTCTGTTCGATCAAGTGGACACTGGAGATATATAAGAACACAGAGTGCCTTGGAAAAACTTTGACACGAAATGTGCAGATTTTAGCTTAATTACAACAATGATTACTGGCACAAAAAGATCTCCTGAACAGTAAAAGATGAAGTATATGATAATATATTAAATTCCTGAATTGAAGAGTAATTCTGTAAACATTTTATTCTTCTGAAAAATGTTTCATACTTGTAATATAATAATAATAATAATTATTATTATTATTTTACCAAATCTCAATACTATTACTTTGGAAACTGGGTAAAATGAATCCAAAGTAAAAACTGATAAGAAACTGTCTATGAAAAAATTTAAAAATTTTGTACAAAAAAGAGACAGTATAAATCCAAGTTAACCATATTAAAAGGAAAGAGTAAAACAAAAATATTTTCAAATATTCAACAAAGACTTTCTATCCTAAGTATACAGAGGGTTTCCATAAATCAACAAAATAAAGAATACCCAATAGGGATGAGGGTTAGGGATAAGATCAGGTAATTTACTGTAGAAGAAATACAAATGTCCAATATTTATTTCCAATATGACATTATGTCTCCAATATGATAATAAGGTTTATGTGAACAACAAATCACAACAAACTACCACAGTGCAAATAATATTAGCACACACACACACACACAGAGACACGCACACCCCAAATTAGCTAATCCAGATATTATTACAATACATTAATCTTTTGTGCCAGGAGATGATAAACATTTCAATTATAATAATGAGCAGTATAAGTATTTTAATTTCAGAATTTATTGCCTGTTATATACAAGGTACTGATGCTGAACTAGTCACCAAAAGTCAACAGTTAAAGTTAACATTTATAGCTTAGAAAACAGTAATTTATGTTCCTGAAAAAGCTAGTGTGTATTCAAAAGTAAAGCTCTCCTAGGAAAACTGCATCTCCTTTCTTCCTTCTTACTGTCTCTTTTCCCACTTCCTGGTAAATGTTATTAAAACAGCTAAGTCCTAATTTTATAGGTCAGTGCAAAAATTAGAAAATAATTCAGAACCACTATTTTCTAATCCCTAGATAAAAAATTAAATCAAAATCCTATTAAAAATTAATAGCAATTTCCCTTGGGAATCAGTATTTCATTCATTCATTCATAATTCAGTAGTGTATTTCTCAATGAGAATTCCTGAGTGGCAATTTACAACAAAATATTCCTTTACTGTATAAATTTTTAAAAAAAGGCATAACTAGTTAGTGTCTCAAATTACTCAATATCACACATTTAAGATTTGCTGTTTGATTTCATATTGAGTACATCTGTTTTTCTATTTAGTTTAAGGAATAAAATGAAATAGAAACAAAAACTATAATGGATTTTAAGGTCATTATTATTTAAAACACAATGTGTTTGGCAAAACTAAAAGCTTTGGTTTTTCTAATAAAGTGCTTTATAATGTTAAGCATTATTGTTGCTTTTCAGTCACTCAGTTGTGTCTGACTCTTTGCGATCTCATGGACTATAAATGCACATCAGGTTTCTCTGTCCTTCGCTATCTCCCACATTTGCTCAAACTCATGTCCATTGAGTTGGTGACACCATCCAACCATCTCATCCTCTATAACCCTCTTCTCCTCCTGCCGTCAGTCTTTCTCAGCATCAGAGTCTTTTTCAATCTTGTCTTTCACATCAGGTGGCCAAAGTACTGGAGCTTCAACTTTACCATCAGTCCTTCCAATGAATATTCAGGGTTAATTTCCTTTAGGATTGACTGGTTTGATCTCCCTGTTGTCCAAGGGACTCTCAAGAGTCTACAGCACCACAGTTTGAAAGCATCAATTTCTCAGTGCTCAGCCTTCCTTATGGTCCAACTCTCATATCTGTATATGACTACTGGAAAAATCATAGCTTTGATTATATGGACCTTTGTCAGCAAAATGATGTCTCTGCTTTTTAATACACTGTCTAGGTTTGTCATAGCTTTTCTTCCATTAAAAGAACCTAATTCAATATGAAAAAGTCAAATAATCCACACTGCTTGCCACTTCTAAGTGGCTGCCTAAATCTGTTATCTAATTACCATATTTTGATCTAATTTGGGGTGAGATCTATCTATATATCTTGAAAATACCTATCCATACACAATTAGAACCTATGCTATTTCCCAAGTATTGTTTTCACATCAATTGTTCAAGTTATAGAAAAGATCTCACACACAAATAATTTGCTAGAATAAAACTGTGTGCAACGGAAATGCAATGGGCTTTCTAGGTGGTGCTAGTGGTAAAGAATCTGCCTGCTAATGCAGGAGACATGAGAGACACAGGTTTGATCCCTGGGTCAGGAAAATCCCCTGAAGGAGGGCACAGCAACCCATTCCAGTATTCTTACCTGGAGAATCCCATGGACAGAGGAGCCTGGCGGGCTACAGTCCATGCGGTCACAAAGAGTGGGACACGACTGAGTACACATACACTCCACCTCAAGTTATTGCTCAAAAGATGATTCCTTCTCTATGCTTACAAATTCAGCATAATCTTTATTTTCTTCATATAAGATTTAAATCTACATTTACAGAGCACTCTAAGGATATAGTGTAAAATTACGTCTATGTTGATGAAATTTGACAAATGAATGCTTATTGTGAGCAAACTAGGGACTCTAATAAATATAAACAAGATATAATTCCTCCCTCCAAGAGCCCATAGCTTAGCAGATAAAATAGATAAATAATATAATAAAAGGTATAATGATAATGATTCTGAAAAAGATCTACAGTTTTCAAATTTCCCTACATGTACTACTTCACTTGATCTGTACAAAAAACACTGGAGGGACACCAGGCAGACTGAATCATTCCTAGTTTAGAGGTGAGGAAAATAAGAATCAGAGCATTAAGGGGTATATCCCCATCGATAAAGCAGTACCAGAAATGCTAAATCATTCATTCCTTCCTTGACATCATATTGACTGACTTCTATTCACTCCTCTCTCTCTGTTCTAGAATTTTGTTGAGATCTCTCATCTGATGTTTCTCATTTGTCAAAGTCTTCATTCTTGTGTATTTATATTCTTGTTATTCCTTCAGGGTCATTTTGCTGTAGGTTGGGGAGGTAGCAGATATAAATCCATGGAACTTCTTTAAGAATCAATGTGAACTGAAATTATTTCTAGCCATAAGCTCTGGGAAAGCCTAATAGAGGAAACCAGATTTGACCTGGGCTTTTAAGAATGAGTAGGATAGGGTATAAACCTACACGATGAGCTCCGTCAACGTTATAGATAACTGCCTTTCTCTTTTTCAGGGTGTTGAAATGCAACAGGAGCTCAGTTTTTAAAACTATACGAGTTCTTACAAATCAAAAAAGCTTTCAAAACACACAGACAATCAAGACCATTTTGTTAGAGATGCACTTTCAGCTTGTAACTTGAGCAGATTTTCAAAGTAGGATTTATAAAGCAATTAATACATCCTGAAAGAGGCAATATTTACATAACACACATAGAAAGGCTCCATCAAAGCATCTTGGATGGGGCTGGGGAACAGGTCAGCCTCCAGTTCACTCCACCGACACCTCCCTAGGCTGACGTCCATATTTAGGGTGGACAGAATGGAAGCCAAATGGAGTTTATTCAACAGAAAGAAGAACTTGCCACACACCTGCTCACACTCCACAAACATGAACATGTTTTACGTGGATTAGAGTGTGTTTCCGAATGCAGAGTGTTGGGTCAGTAAGCTGGACACATGCACAGCAGACACTGGAAAGGGACTGATTTGACCCTAAAACCGGGACTCAAGACTAGGTTTTTTTCTCTTTGTCTGATAAAAATATATTTAAATTAGAATAAACCTTAGACTGAAGTTGATATGCCACTACATTTTGCATTCTAGAGTTACCTATTTCAATTCTTCAAAATCATTCCTGCATTCTCACTACTTTTGTGAAGCAAATTTCCAGCCATAGCTGTGAGAGGCACGTTAGTGTACCAACCACCCCCTTTAGAGGTGAGAATTTCACACTGGATGATTAAACATGTACAGAAAAATGTATTACAATTCAAAAGTTCACTTTCTTCTGTGAAAAAAATATATATATATGTGTGTATGCATGTATGTGTGCATATATGTAAACATACATGCTCTACCTTAGTGTTCCCAAAGCCTTTGACTGTGTGGATCACAATAAACTGTGGAAAATTCTGAAAGAGATGGGAATAGCAGACCATCTGACCTGTCTCCTGAGAAACCTGTATGCAGGTCAGGAAGCAAGAGTTAGAACTAGACATGGAACAACAGACTGGTTCCAAATAGGAAAAGGAGTATGTCAAGGCCGTATATTGTCACCCTGCTTATTTAACTTCTATGCAGAGTACATCATGAGAAATGTTGGGCTGGAAGAAGCACAAGCTGGAATCAAGATTGTCAGGAGAAATATCAATAACCTCAGATATGCAGATGACACCACCCTTATGGCAGAAAGAGAAGAGGAACTAAAAAGCCTTTTGATGAAAGTGAAAGAGGAGAGTGAAAAAGTTGGCTTAAGGCTCAACATTCAGAAAACTAAGATCATGGCATCTGGTCCCATCACTTCATGGCAAATAGATGGGGAAACAGTGTCAGACTTTATTTTTGGGGACTCCAATATCACTGCAGATGGTGATTGCAGCAATGAAATCAAAAGACGCTTACTCCTTGGAAGGAAAGTTATGGCCAACCTGGATAGAACACTGAAAAGCAGAGACATTATTACTCTGCCAACAAAGGTCCATCTAGTCAAGGCTATGGTTTTTCCAGTAGTCATGTATGGATGTGAAAGTTGGACAGTAAAAAAAGGCTGAGCACTGAAAAATTGATGCTTTTGAACTCTGGTGTTGGAGAAGACTCTTGAGAGTCCCTTGGACTGCAAGGAGATCCAGCAAGCCCATCCTAAAGGACATTAGTCCTGGGTGTTCATTGGAAGGACTGAGGTTGAAGGTGAAACTCCAATACTTTGGCCACCTCATGCGAAGAGTTGACTCATTGGAAAAGACCCTGATGCTGGGAAGGATTGGGGGCAGGAGGAGAATGGGACGACAGAGGATGAGATGGCTGGATGGCATCATCGACTCGATGGACATGGGTTTGGGTAGACTATGGGAGTTGGTGATGGATAGGGAGGCCTGGCGTGCTGCGATTCATGGGGTCGCAAAGAGTCAGACACGACTGAGCGACTGAACTGAACTGAACTGTCAGACAGATTTTTCAGGGCAGTACTGAATAGGGGAGAAGAAAAGATCACCAAACGGAAATGATAACCTTCTCATGAGGAGACTGGTAGAGGGAAAGGGCCCTATGGGGTCAGGCAGCTGTGGACACCTGTGTGAAGATCCCAAGCCAAGAGCCCTGAGGAACCGCAAAATATCCTGATACTTGGGTATGCTCCCATTGAATTTGCTGATCTTCAACCCTATAGTGAAATCCAGCATTTAATAAACCTCAGAGCTTCTATTAGGTTTTTTTTAACACTTAAAAAAACGAAAGCAAAGGAAGTCAAGATATCTGAAGAAAGTCTTCCATATGAAAAATAAGACCAAAAGAAACTGAACACAGAACATAGGAAAAAGAGAAGAGTAGCAAACAAATATCTAACTATGATCAGTAGCCTTGAAGACATAAGAGGATGCTGTAAAGAAAAAAAGAAATTTAAAGGACAAAGAAGCAGTCTTAAATGTTACAATGGTAGGTCTCCTGCATCACAGGTAGATGTTTTACTGTCTGAGCTACCAGGGAAGCCCAACAATTGTAGTGGCAGGAAAATGTAAAAGATTTGGAAAACAAGTTTGGGGAAGTCTCTCAGAAAGTGGGCAAAGAGATGGGAAATAGGAGATGGACTATTTAAAGGGAGAAAAGAGAATACCACCAAAGGACTAACTTTAGAGGCTTAGTGTCCAGCAGATGGCAATTACAGAAAGAAACAATGTTAGGCCCGCAGAAGAGGAAGTTTTTGAGGAATTAAATACAAAAACATTTCCCCGAATAGAAGGACATAAGATTCTAGATCCAAAGAGCCCAGTGTATAAGTGGACCCAGCACAACTGTTGACTAAAAATATATCCACAACCTAAAAAGGTTGAGAACTATGTTTTAGTCGGTGGACATACTGAGGACTTAAGCCTGGAGGACAACCTCTGGAATCACTGAGGGGCTGTTCTCTGTACGGGAGGAGCCAGGATCCACAGGAGTTTTTACAACAAAAGCCAGGTAGTCAGAACATCAAAAGGTTACCGTTACAGAGTCAACAGATATCTCCAGTTACTACACTTAGCACTTTTCTATGTATTTAAGATGCAAGAGTTGGGGCTTATTAAAATCATCCCTTTGATATGCACCTTAGCTCTCTAGGGCTGGTACCCTGTTTTCTCCAACTTGAATCCTTCATTTTTTCACAGTAAGAACTGGGTAGATAATCATTAAAATGAAAGAAAGAAGAAATAGTATAATCCTACTATGTGGAATCTTTTAAAGTTCACTTTAGGATCATTCCCTGGTGGCTTAGACAGTCAAGAATCTGCCTGCAATGTGGGAGACCCAGGTTTGATCTCTAGGTCAAGAAAACCCCCTGGAGATGGGAATGGCTACCCACTCCAGTATTCTTGCCTGGAGAATTCCACGGGTAAAGGAGCCTGGCAGGCTACAGTCAGTCCATGGGGTCGCAAAGAGTTGGACTGAGGAACAAACAGTTTCACTTTAGGACTGGTCGTTGATTTTTAAAAAGATTTCTAAAGTTAGGATGCCCCTTAAATGACTGCCATCAGGTGGCAATCTTGCTATGATTGTTATCATTTCACATGCTCATCAAAACTAAAGTATGGGTTACAGTAGCTTAGAAGAAAAATCCTAAAGATAAGAGTTGATCACTCTTAAATGCTACATCTTCAATGCTCTTGATTTTTCAGAGGATACTATTGCTTGGGAAAACATGGGTCAATTATAATTCTGAGACAAAAAGTGACCTAGGTTCTGATGTGCTAGACATAATCTAACATATCTACGTTGCTTTTAATTTTTTGATATATATACAAAGGGGATCAGTAGTGAAAATTCACACAGGTGGCTAACAGGCACTCGAAAAAATGTTCATCACTAATTATTAGAGAAATGCAAATCAAAATTACAATGAGGTATCACTTCACACTAGTCAGAATAACCATCATTCAGGTACAATGAGAACGTCCAGTTTTCAAAAGCAAATTTACTTGATGTGACTAACAGATGAGGTTTAGCTGGCAAAAATCAAATTGCCTTCACAGAATTTCAAACAAAATCTTCAATTTCAATCTCCCTTTTCCTCATCGTTAATCAGTATCCAAATGTCAAGTGGCCATCAGGGCAGTCTGACACATCAGGAGGTGGATGATCTTGACCTTATAGTATTTTCTCCTCCTCACCTCCTTGGCAATAACAAGAATTTCCTGTTTCTTTTTGGGGAAGGAAGGCAGAGACAGAGATAGAGAGGGAGAGAGAGAGAAAAGTTACTGCATGAAACTGTACATTTCTAAAAGAGGCTAAAGTCTGATTAGGTCCTCAGAAGAATGAAAATGGGAAAACAAATGTTTCTTGTGAATGAGATGGGAACTGTCTCTACAGAAATGAGTCTTCGACCAATGAAATGCATTTTGTGCTATTTTTTGTCTTTTGTCTCATTACAGGCTGCCTTTCTGTTGTCCCCATGCTGAATCTGCTTTCCTAGACATTACAAAAATAACCTCAAAGTCATTATTAAGGACAAGTGAGAAGTTGGTGGAAATTTGGAAAGGCTAAAAATATTTTTATTTTAGTGAGTTCTAAGTACCTTCTTAGGGGCTATCCAGGGGATAGATATGTTAACATATCAATATTATTATCATTATGCCATGGTATAATACATACTATATACTGGTATTATATTCTCAATGTTAATTATAATACAGATTAACATTAATACATATATAACATATATATTAAGAGCTTATATTTCCCCTGATGTTCTCAGGATGTGAGGAAGTCACCGTCTACTGTGAAAGCATCTGGACTTGGGTTTCCTATTGCTCACAGATGCACATGGTCCTAGCAGATGTAAGCAGCACTGTCCAGCACTACCTCTGGCTTTCTTTTATTGTCTCTTCCTCTCTGCTCCCATGTTCGTAGTCCCCCTGCCTATCCCTGGCTTCATGTATTGACTTTGATACACTGTGGGTCTCTCTTCTGGCTTCTCAACCAGTCTAGACTTCCTTTCCTGCCTTCCTGCCTTCTGTTGCCCCTGCTGACCCACCGCTCTGTGTGCTTCTTTGACGTGGTGGCCTTTGCAGCTTGGAGCAGAAGGTTCTCTGTGTCAGAAAGCAATGTGACGTATCAGGTTTGTTCCAGGTTCTCGCCATCAGGGGAGGGGATGGAACTGATCTTATCCTTTTCAACTTTAGACTAAAGTTGAACTTGAAGGCAAAACTAGTGCATGGAGCAATGTCCCCAGTGATGTGTACACCTCTTTTTCGTGGCATTCTTTCTGTACTCAAAAGTGCTTTCAGCAGTTCATTGGCAAATCAGGAAGATGCTGATGAGGCTAAAATTCACTTGCATCATTAGCAATCTTTATTTCCTTAAAACTTTAAAATATGTTCATGAAGATTTTAGAACAAATGATCTTAAACCCTCATTTCTGTTTCAGGGGACAGGAATGTGCCTGTTTTGTAGTTATAGCAGAGTCTTCAAGGAGAAATATAATTACAGACTTTAGTAGGGTAACTAAAGGGTATTTGTATATTTTTTTCTTGTTTCTTTTAGCTAATTTTTCATCATAGAGGAATCTGAATGAATCAATAGATCATACAATGGTTTTCAGGCATAAACATATATTGTGTTTGTTATGATTGAGTTAAAGTCCTAGGGAGCCACTGCAAGGACTGCCCACAGAAAGGTACAATTTTCATATTCTGTTTAATCTGTAAACTCTAGGTTCATTAGTAGACACTTGGGTTTATTCATAAATGAATTGCAGCAAGGGAAAATAATGTAGGAAACTGAAATCCTTTGGACTCCCCTAAATCTTCCCCAAATTTGTGCCTGGAGCTGTGGATGGTAAACTGCAGAAGACTTGCCCACATTTTGGCAGGGAATTATATACAGGCATAAGAGCTAATCTGTATTCATGATAATTTGCTAAATAAATGCTACTTTGGTTTTACTACACTTGTTCTAGCAAATTGCAACAATATTTTTTCCTATTAGTGTATGAAGCATTTTGTGTGAAACACTATTTTATGTCCTATGCTTGTTAATTCTCTGAGCACGCTTGAAAAAAGTTATTTGGTTTGAGAATCCTTTTCCTTTCCTGACCTTTTTGCCCTGGATGTGAACAACTTCAAGGAAAAATGCACAGGGGAAGTACTCTGTGCTTCACCTGGAAAGTCACAGACATCTTTGAATGCTCCTGACCCTCTTTCACGGTAAAAAAGTAAGACCAATTTTTCTGCTTGCCTAAATTTCTTGGCACCCTTTCCCTTACTCGATCACTTTCCTCTCCTCTCAAAAATCCTAAAAAATTACACTAAAAGCTTATTCTCAACTTTATGTCCAAACCCACTTACAAACTATACCCCAATAGCTAATTAACTAATTACACATAAAATTTACATTCTATTGCACTGTTGCATAAAAATGCAGAATCCTTCCGTGGTGTAACGTCTGGTGCTGAGCTCAACCCGGTAAGGGTTGCCTGTCGCAGGACGGCATTGCACAGATGCAATCATCTCTCAAGTACTCCAACTGCTTTCTTTCACAACATTTCTTTTATTATGCAAATGTACAAATCTAATTTTAATCTGTGAGACCATCTACCGATTAAAACTTTGCTCACATCTTGCTTTCGCTAAGTGTAATTAAAGATATTAATTTATTTTTTTTCATTTGAGGATGATTTCAGCTGCTATCAAGAATTCTTCATTCTCATCTGCCTGCAGGTCAGGGAACCACAAAGAGCTGCCCTGATGACCCAGATTCATCTTCATTCTAAGTGGTTCTGGTTAAGCAGAAGTGACAGCAACGTGAACCAAAGAGAATGGCTGTTTCAGCAGAAGGAGCTGAAGTGTTTTTCCCTGGTAGAGAGAAAGAGTCCTAGCAGATTTCACTAGCATGCGAAATTTTGGCAAGCTTGTCAAGCAAATCTTTAGAAAAGTTTGCAAAGTTTACCAAAACTGTCTTCATTAAGAAAAAACTAACCAATTCTGGACATCCCTAGTGGCTCAGTGGTAAAGAACTTGCCTGCCAATGCAGGAGACATGGGTTTGATCCCTGATCGGGGAAGATCTCACATGCTTAGGAGCAACTAAATCCATGGGTCACAACTATTGAGCCTGTGCGCTAGAGCCGGGGAGCCGCAACCACGGAAGCCCTCATCTCTTGAAGCCCATGTTCTGCAACAAGAGAAGACCCTGAAATCAAAAGCCCTCCCATCACAGCTAGAGAGCAGCCCCTGCTCTCCAAACCCAGAGAAAGTCAGAGCAGCAACGAAGACCCAGCACAGCCAAAAATTTAAATAAATAGAAATTTTTAAAAATTAACAAATTCTCGTATATAGAGAACTATAAAACACTGATGAAAGAAATCAAAGAGGACACAAATAGATGGAGAAATGTGCCGTGTTCGTGGATTGGAAGAATCAATATAGTGAAAATGAGTATACTACCCAAAGCAATCTATAGATTCAATGCAATTCCTATCAAGCTACCAGAGGTCTTTTTCAGAGAATTAGAACAAATAATTTCACAATTTGTATGGAAATACAAAAAACCTCGAATAGCCAAAGCAATCTTGAGAAAGAAGAATGGAACTAGAGGAATCAACCTACCTGACTTTAGGCTATACTACAAATCCACAGTCATTAAGACAGTATGGTACTGGCACAAAGACAGAAATATAGATCAATGGAACAAACTAGAAAGCCCAGAGATAAATCCACACATCTATGGACACCTTATCTTTGACAAAGGAGGCAAGAATATACAATGGAGAAAAGACAACCTCTTTAACAAGTGGTGCTGGGAAAACTGGACAGCCACATGTAAAAGAATGAAACTAGAACACTTTCTAACACCATACACAAAGATAAACTCAAAATGGATCAAAGACCTAAACATAAGACCAGAAACTATAAAACTCCTAGAGGAAAACATAGGCAAAACACTCTCTGACATAAACCAAAGCAGGATCTTCTATGACCTACCTCCCAGAATATTGGAAATACAAGCACAAATAAACAAATGGGACCTAATTAAAATGAAAAGCTTCTGCACAATAAAGGAAACTATAAGCAAGGTGAAAAGACAGCCTTCAGAATGGGAGAAAATAATAGCCAATGAAGCAATGGACAAACAATTAATCTCAAAAATATACAAGCAGCTCCTGCAGCTCCATTCTAGAAAAATAAATGACCCAATCAAAAAGTGGGCCAAAGAACTTAACAGACATTTCTCCAAAGAAGACATAAAAATGGCTAACAAACACATGAAAAGATGCTCAACATCACTCATTATCAGAGAAATGCAAATCAAAACCACAATGAGGTACCACTTTACACCAGTCAGAATGGCTGCCATCCAGAAGTCTACAAGCAATAAATGCTGGAGAGGATGTGGAGAAAAGGGAACCCTCTTACACTGTTGGTGAGAATGCAAACTAGTACAGCCACTATGGAAAACAGTGTGGAGACTCCTTAAAAAAACTGCAAATAGACCTGCCATATGACCCAGCAATCCCACTGGTGGGCATACACACCGAGGAAACCAGAATTGAAAGAGACACGTGTACCCCAATGTTCATCGCCACATTGTTTACAATAGCCAGGATATGGAAGCAACCTAGATGCCCATCAACTGATGAATGGATAAGCAAGCTGTGGTACATATACACAATGGAATATTACTCAGCATTAAAAAAAAATTCATTTGAATCAGTTCTACTCAGGTGGACGGAACTGGAGCCTATTATCCAGAGTGAAGTAAGCCAGAAGGAAAAACAACAATACAGTATACTAACACATATATATGGGATTTAGAAAGATGGTAATGAGAACCCTGCATGCGAGACAGCAAAAGGAACGCAGATGTATAGAACAGACTCATGGACTCTGTGGAAGAGGGCAAGGGTGGGATGATATGGGAGAATGACATTGAAACATGTTAATTACCATATGTGAAATCAATCGCCAGCCCAGGATTGATGCTCGGGGCTGGTGCACCGAGATGTCCCAGGGGGAGGGAGTCGGGAGGGGGGTTCTGGAGGGGGAGCATTTGTAGACCCATGACGGTTTCATGTCATTGTATGGCAAAACCAACACAATAAAGAAAAACAAAAAAAAACTCCCCCCCCCAAAAAATTAACAAATTCTCAATACATTAGAAATGTAAAAGACTCACTGCATTTTGAAGACTTAAATGTGTAAAACAGAATGGAAAATACCTCAACAATTTTTTATTGATGCTGTGTTGACATTATAATCTTTTGGATATATTGGGCTGCATAAAATATATTATTAAAATTAACTTCACTTGAATGTGGATAATAGAAGGTTCCATTCAGTTCAGTTCAGTCGCTCAGTCATGTCTGACTCTCTGTGACCCCATGGACTGCAGCACACCAGGCCTCCCTGTCCATCACCAGCTCCCATAGTTTGCTCGGATTCATGTCCACTGAGTTGGTGATGCCATCCAACCACGTCATCTGCTGGACCTGAGATCCATCTCCTCTCCCCTCCTTTCCAAGATGGCAGCTTGGGGTGTGTCCTCCGGATGAGTGGGGGCGAGGGGGAGGAGGGGGCTGCTCCCTGGGGCTGCTTTGGTTCTGCAGCCATGGCCTCTCTTGCCTCCTGCAGTCACGGATGTCTGCTGGTCACCACCCCTATATCCCATGAACCCTGAATGGTGTTTTTGCATAGTGCTCTGCGGTCCTCTCATATCTGGCTGCAGTTCCCATGTAGTTTCTAGACTTGCTGGTTGACCTGCAGCCTTTGGCTGTGGACCCGGTCTGCTCCGTAGCCAGCAGCATGAGACCTCTGCTTGGGGCTCCCTGGAGCACCTGGGGATGTCTGGACAAGCGTTTCACGGCCCATAGGCCCCCTGGGTGGCTCCGGGAGCTAAACTCAGGCCACCTCCACCTGACCCACAGTGCCCCTGACCTTGCTCTGATGTAGCTGTTCAAAGTGAGTGGAGCAAGAAGCTCTCTCTGTCATCGCCTCCTTCCTTCCAACACGCCTCCTGCACCACAGACCCTGGTGAGTGAGGAAATCAGGAGACACTCATCCCACAGTCCAAGAGCTGCAACATTCCTTTTCTGCGTCTTTTCTGGCAAGAACCTCCCCTATATCACATCCTCTTCTGGGTTTATACTAGTATTATGTCTTTGGGAAAGTTGATTTATGAGGAAGAGAAATAAAAATGAAGAGTAAAAAAGAACTGGATAAACAAAAGAAACCGGCCAACTAGCTTCCCTGTTCATTCCAAAATGAATTTGCCACATGCCTTATTGTTTTGTTTAAGCACTGCATTCTCAGAATGATATGGGTGACTCTGCGTGGCAAAGTGAAAAAAAGAAAACCACGCGGACCGAACTCAAGCCCAAGCAGCTTCGAAGTCCCCTGCCCCCATGACGCGTCTGTGCTCCGCACCTCCTTTGGCAAATGCATCAGAGCTGCCAGTGTCTCTTGTCATTTATGCTTTGTATTTCTTTAGCTGTTTATTCCATCTGCTGCAGCTATTTGCAATCCATATCATGAGTCCTGCTCTGTCTCTGAAAACCACAACATAAAAATATATATGAAATATGAAAACGCAACAAGTACAGGGCCCGGGGTGACACTCAAGAGCCTGTGGGAAAGCCCAGGGGGAAGGAGCATGGCGTCTGCGTGGATGTCCCAGGCACGCCCTGAGAGGGCGGAACCCCCATTCCTTCCCTGTTTGGCTCCTGGTTTGCTTCGTCTTGTGACATCACAAGTTCTCCTGCATCAGTTCAAACACATTTCCCCATAAACGAGATGTACACATGGAGACATAAGCATTTCAAATGAACGTATGGATAATGGGCCCGTTACCCCCAGCTCGAAGCAAATATACAACAGGAAGGGGGTGACAGACAGCGTCTTAAAAGCTGCGCTGGGGAAACCATGAGCTAAGAATGCTGCCCGCCATCTCAGTAAACAGCGGCCGATGCGGCCATCAGGCCAGCGCATGACAGCCACCCCGATGACGGTGAGCCCCAAGGGCCCGATGCCCCTCCCGCCAAGCGTCCGTCTCTGCAGTCACCCCCTACCCCCGACGGTGCACCCTGAGGAGACTCAGAGGGAAAAAGCACAGATACTGGCCCTAGATAGCGGAGGTGCGTGTGATTTCAATGAACCCAGACTTTGCATCCGCCCATACATAGAAACCCGCCAATGTCATTAACCTGAGATGTCCACTTTTCTTTAATAACTGTAATCATTTGATGCTCCAACTGCCAGGTCTTTGTTGCAAAAATTCCTGTATTTCCTGGCTACCCCTTCCCTGCCCCTCTTGCCTCTTTGGAACAGTCCCTCAGAGCTATCCGAGAGTCCTGTCTTCTGGGCTTGAAGTCTGCAGAATAAAACATTAACTCTTAACTTTAAGGCTGTGATTTTTTTTTTCAGTCAACGGAACAGATCTAAATAAAATACTTGTTATTTTTCTATAATTGCAATAAAACTCTTGTGAACAATATTACATTATTCCACTGCTTTTAGTCTGAAAGTCATATTCTTTCATTACCAAGTATGTTAATGCATTTTTGTATTCTCTAAGTTGGTGCAAAAGCTGCCCATAATTTCCCCAGTGACTTGATGAAACTGTACTGTCTTTGCAGATGAGCCAAAATGGGTAAAAAAAGAAAATAATGGTGACAGGAGAAAACCAGAAGACATGTCTTTGGTTAAGAATTCTATCTTTCCTTATACATGTATTTAAATATCCAGTACACATATGCTTATGAATAAAACAAGTGAGACATCTGTATGTTTGTGGTGAGCTGGCTAATTTGATGGTTGTTTTGACTGCCTACCCAAAGGGTCATCTAGTATTTGATAATAAACACAGTACTTTAAAGTTTCATTTTTCTTTGAATTACAGAAGGAAAGTCCTACTATGAAGAACACTTTCAAATGTCTCATTATGGTTTTGAATCCTGTAGAAATTATACTCTCTCCTTTTGACATCTTGTAATAAATAAAACTGTTAATATTTTGACTTTCCACAAATTGCTCTTTTGCTCTCAGCAGCTAACAGTTATGAAAAGAGACAGTGCTCCATCAGTTACAGCGATTTAGTTTGGGGACACTAGCAGAAACACATAAAACCCATTAGCGGAGCCAACAGCTATATCCAATTCTAATAAAAAGGCCAAGTACAATTTCTAAGATGAGTCTCAGAACTTCCTTGAAAACAGAGAAGAGCTGAGATGATCATTTGAGTAACTAAAGCAACAGCCCTGGTTGTATTTAAGCCGAGAGACTTGTTTTCAAAATACTGTGATCAGCGTGTTCGGGCCAAAATCCATTCTCTGTTGCCAGACGCGTGTGAGCCGGGACGAGGGGGTTCTCAGATCACACGCTGGGTTCAGTAAACCTGGGATCCTGCCCCTGGCACTGCTTTGCATTCCAGAAGACGGCAACAACAACAACAATTGTAAGAAGAATTATAATAAATCTACAGTTCTTATGAGTAGTCGTACAAGGTCGACACTGGGATGAACACGTCTATTTCTGCCTCCCCCAGGAATCACAAGACTTTGACTTTCAGGTCCTCCGACAGGTATTGTGTTGGCCAAAAAGTTCATGGACAAACCCAAATGAACTTTTTGGCCAATCCAATACTTTCATTCCCCCGGGGAAACCTACAGAGCACAGATGGGTCTCCTTTTTAAGTCTGGTTGCTAGTAAGATGCTTGGCCTGATCATTTATTCAACAGCATTTCCTAAAAGAATGACACTTCCTAAATGCCTTTTTGGGGAACTCCTTTTCATCGGAAAAGTATGTGGAAAAGAAGCTGTGAAGCTATGGTGAGATAGACTTGTGCTGAGGAATTATCCTTTACAAACAATGAGCACATTTGGGAAACAGAAGATGAAATAAATACAAAGTGAGTGCAAAAACACAGGTTGTCCTGCCCGTGCATTACTAGACTATGTTATCTTACTCTGCATTTCTTATTGGAACTCTTCCCCAGGGCAGAGCCCTTTATCATCTATTTATTCCAAACATAACACATCCCTGAGGGGTCAGCTCAGAGAGGTAAAGCGCCAGCCATGTAGAACCTCTTGGTAACAGTGAGAGGTGAATTCCTGGTGCTAGGATTTCAGTGCGGCAATAGACATAAAGTGCCTGATTGGGTTCAGCTCACAGGTGTATTGAAAAATGCCAGAACATTCTGCAGAGCCCTATACCAAGGTCACAGGTATGGAGCCCTGTAGCAAGGTCACAGGATAAAAATCTCTGGGACTGACCAAGCCCCATAGCAACTGTTGCCATGAGATGCAGATCTAAACCAGCCAGTTCCCTGACCCCATATTATGTAAAATACACACCCTACGATCCACCCTATAGTATCCGAACCAATCACCTAATGTCACCATTCCTGTAGGAATTTTCTCTGTCTTGAGGCTATAAAAATTGGCTGCAATCCTGCGAAAGTGTTTGGCTCTCCCTTGAGCCAGCCCGCTGTTCTGACAGCATCTCCCACTCTAATAAACGTTATTCTTCTGCCTCATGTCTGGAAATTCTTTTCCAATCCATGCATGGACCCGGAAACATTCCTGCATAGACCAGGCCTCTTGGGATTATTAATCCTCTTCACTTTTCCCACAAGTTTCCCTTATAAAGGGACAGGGAATAGCAGTTGGAGGCCAAATGTCTGGCCCCCACCATACCAGATCCTGCCCAATGTCCAATATGAGGCATTGGTTTGATTATAAATCCAAGTGAAATTAAAAGCAGATAAATTGTAGGGATGGACTTTACTGGCGGCTCAGCAGTAAAGAATCCTCCTACCAATGCAGGAGATGTGGGTTTGATCTCTGGGTTAGGAAGATCCCCTGGAGGAGGAAATCACAATCCTCTCCAGTATTCTTGCCTGGAAAATCACTTGGACAGAGGAAACTGGGGGGCTACAGCCCAAGGGGTAGCACAAGAGTCAGAAACGCAAAAGAGTTCAACTTAGACAAACAACAAACTGTAGAGATCTGACTCTGGACTGAGTCCAACCTAATTCCCTCCCTTCCGGCAAGGAGACTAAGCCCTGTGGGTGCCCTTTGTATCTCCAGCCTGCACTCAGGGCCAGGGCAGGACAGGGTCTAACTGCTCCCTGTTGACTGAGTGGAATGAGGTCACGGGCCTAGTGCGGTATACACAGGGCACATGTGAGTCTGACTTCCTGTGGGGATGCCTCTGGTCTGGGCTTATCAAAGTAAGTATGGTTCTAGGAATTATCACAAGGTGGGCAGATGGAGATACCACTCATGTGAATTTATACAGGCCTCTGGCTTGAAATTCCTTTCTGGGGCACAAGGCCTTCATCCAACAAAGGGAACATACTGATATACTTTCATCCAACTGAGTCCTTGTTTACTCGGGAGTCCCAGGGTCCCTGTGGTTCCCCACCAGCAGAGGCTTCCGGAGCACTCTGATGAAAGGCCAGATCTGTGCTCTGGTTGCATTCGCTGTTTCTCACTTGGCCAGCCAGCCCTGATGCCGCCCCAGTCTGCCTTCTCCCAGCAGGTTACACTGGTGGGACCAGAGCCTCAGATCAAAGTGCAGGAAATGAAGGACTCCCATGGCCTCATCACAAGCGCTGAGAGGATCTTACAAGGAAGATTTAGCTATTACATGGTCTACTAAAGATTACAGTTTTTTGAGAAATGTTTCAGCAAAGCTTTATTTTCTGAATCAGATGGCCACTAAAATATGTCTTATTTTATGAAATAACTCTATACATTTCATCAGAAAGAGAACCACATGGAGACTGGTACCCAAGTAATCGAGTCAGGGGACATATGCCTGAGATCTAACTCGGTACCCAAGTAATCGAGTCAGGGGACATATGCCTGAGATCTAACTCGCTACATTCCTCCTCTTCCTCCACGGATGAGATGGGCGTGTATCTGCAAATGCCCCCAGAAAGCTGATCACCAGGCGGTCAGCTAAGAACACCTGAGAAGGCCTGAAGACCTTTCTTTCAATGAGAGTTCTAGAAAGATTGGGAGAACTCAGAGTGCAGGATGTGTGGTCTCTGGGGGAAAGAAGAGGGCTGCTTCCCTGTGTTTGCTGCTGGAGCCTGTGGTTTTCAGCTTCAGGCACAAACACTCATAGCTCGGGTGCAGACTTGATTGGCACTCGTGCTGGCTGGCTTCACTGCTGCTTCTGTGAACCAGGGTGAGTGAAACTGCCAACACACTTATGCTATGCTAATTTGTGCTACTTTCAGTAATGACACAAAGCAGGAGGTTTTCCACTAACATTTTCCTTTAAAAATACATATTGCTTCATGGATTTATAATGCTCTAGAATGCCTCTGGGAACTTAGCCTTCCTATGTGTTTTGTGGGCAGTTACATGATCTGTGACAAACCTAGACAGCATCTTAAAAAGTAGAGACATCACTTTGCCAACAAAGGTCCGTAATAGTCAAAGCTATGGTTTTTCCAGTAGTCATATACGGATGTGAGAGTTGGGACATAAAGAAGGCTGATCACTGAAGAACTGATGCTTCCTAATTGTGGTGCTGGAGAAGACTCTTAAGAGCTCCTTGGGCGGCAGGGAGATCAAACCAGTCCATCCTAAAGAAAATCAGTCCTGAATATTCATTGGAAGGACCGAGGCTGAAGCTGAAGCTCCAATCCTTTGGCCACTTGAGTCAAAGAGCTGACTCACTGGGAAAGACCCTGATGTTGGGAAAGATTGAAGGCAAAAGGAGACAGGAACAGCAGAGGATGAGATGGTTGGATGGCATCACCAAATCAATAGACATGAGCAAACTCCAGGATATAATGAAAGACAGGAGCCTGGCGTGCTACAATCCATGGAGTTGAAAAGACTCGGATATGACTTAGTGTCTCAACAACAACAACACGACCTTTATTCGACAAACAAAACTGACAAGATCAACAAAAGGGGGATTCCCAGGTGGTCCAGTGGTTGCGACTTTGCCATCCAAAGCAAGGGACAGGGTTTGCTCCTCGGTTAGGGAGCTAGGATCCCACATGCCGCATGACCAACAAACTAAAACATAGGACAGAAGCAATATTGTAACCAATTCAATAAAGACCTTAAAATGGTTCAGATCAAAAAAAATTCTTTTTTATAAAAAACGATCAACCAAAAGGATGGTGCTACATATTGTGTCAGTTAGAACAGTGATGGACAAAGGACATATACAATGTCTCTCAGTTGGATTTACTGCTTTCCTTTCTTACTCTCCAGAAAAATTAGATTAAGAACCAATGTCATTTGTGTGACATCAGTCTAGTGAAGAGCTGCAGTGATTTGGGTGTTCACCTCATTTTGTTCAGGAAGGTGTGTGTAAATATTTAGTGCTTGCATGTTTGCTAGTCCAAGGATGAAATTCCAAATAGGTGAGAGCTGTGAGCTCGGCTTTTCAGAGAATCAGAGAAATGGTACCTCACAGAGGGGATGTGGCATCTCCAGACTTGGCAGTGCTGACTGTCCAATTCTCACTGTGGGACCATTCATCAAATATTCATGTAACCACTCACTCAGGGGGCAGACATCAATCTTGAAGGGCTACGTGAAGCCCTGCAGGTATGTAGATGGCTGATGCATGTGTCCCGGAGGTGGGAAGCCAACAGAGAGTGTAAAATGACACAAATAACTAGAATGCTGGAATGGATGAAGTGATCATTTGCAGCATATACAGTTTTGTAAGGATTTAAAGGATGGATAATTCATCATTTAGAAAAATTTTCAAGAAGTGGTATCGTATAAACTTAAGAGGCTTAGATGTGATGGACAGGCAGAGCAGTGAAGGAGAGGGAGAGAGAACTGGGCACATGAGAAAAGCACGTGTTGTCCCTGGATGCCAGTGGAACGGGGGTGTTAGGGAAAGGGAGAGGCGGGTGCAAAGAAGGTTCTGGAAGCTCATGGAGTTTGGGGTTTCTTTAGGAATCCAGCGAGAGCCTCCAGAGATGTCTGACTAGAGACATGATCTGTTCAAAGGAGGGTTTCAAGACACTGATTCCAAGAGATGAGAACAGGACTATTTGAGTGCAGGAGATGAGTGGGGAAAAGCTCCCAGTCAGCAGAATCCATCTGAAAACCAGGGACGAGGTGTAGAAACTGGGGGTGCAGGCAGGAGCGATTTCAGAGGGCCACCTGCAGCCTCCCAGACCCTGCCGTGGCCTTTGAGGTCGTCTTCTGCCTCTCGTCTGCCTCTCCTAACTCTAGCTCCACATTTCCAACAGTCATCTTCTAAAGCAGACCTGCATTTAATCTCTCTGCTTAAAAGCTCTGTTATCTGACCCACGAAGGCCAAAGTGCCCAGCTGGCCATGCAAAGCCCACTACCAGTTGCCTTGCCAACCTTCCCAGCCTCCCTTGTGCCACCCACTCCCCACCCCCACCTGGCCCTGAGCTGCACTGGCTTCCATTTAATGCCTCCTGTCCTGAGTCTGGATCGAACGAGTTCACTCAAGGCTCGCCTCGCCTCCCTCTCCAGCCACATGACCGTGTCTGTTTGATCTTCAGGAAGATGCTGCAAATCAGCTCTGTGCACTCAAGATTCAGTTAATTCAGAAACTGAGCAGTCATAAAGCCCTGGGGCCAGAGTGGTTACCTAGTGACTCACATTCCTGAGCTCGCCTAACGACAGTGAAAGCTTGGTTGACAAACCCTTTTGCTAGCTCTGGCTTCACTCCCATCTCCTGCTTAAGGGTTTGTGAAAAGCTTTCAGGCTTGTAGCTGAAGGAGTTCACCGAGCTCTGGTGCACTCAGAATAGGACTGTGTCAGTGAGCTCACAGAACCTTCGTTTTGTTTAGTCCCCCAAGCTATCACAATAACAAAAGCCTCTACGGTTTCCAATCTGATTGAATGTTTATCCTGAAAAGGCGTATTTTTTTTTCTTTTTTTTTTTTTTTTTTACTGTGCTTGAGAGGGTCCTACTATTTCCAGGGAGGTTGGTTGCATCTCAAGGAAAGAGGCGCCCTCGGGGTCTGGATGCCTGGTAGCAACCCCCTTGGCCCCTGGCCCACCCACTACCCACCAACAGCTTCCTCTTTTGAAAACTGGACCTAGTAGCCTCTTTGTAGAGTCGAAGTGAGAATTGAACGAGATGCCTTAAAGTAACCAGCGTTATGTGACACATGCGGTATGTTCTTGATACCCAGAAACAACTGTCGACATTATTATTCATATCACCATCATCATCATCGATTTCAGAACACAATTAATGAAATAAATCCCATTTACTTAAGTCTGTCAGGTTCCCCAAAGCAGAGAGTGTCTGAGAAACCTTCCCATGCTTCCAAGAAGTTCACATTTCTGGTATCTTTCAGTTTCAAAAGTATTCATACCTGAAACTCGCCATTACTTGAGAATAAAATGCACACACACAAAGCTTGGTTCTACCTGATCCATCATTTAAAGTCACAGAGCCCATCAGGCATGCTCAGCAGGCATACAAAGCATCTCATGAACCTCAATAGTAACGGCGTTTGCTGCCCACTGTGCCCGCGGTCCCACCCCAGGGACTCGAAGTGATGGATCGAAAACCACACCTTGCTCCCTGCTAGCAAAGGGTTTCTCTTCCAAACCGGACCCCTCGGTGGTGGCAATCCCCCACTTGGAAGAGAACTAAGCACACAAACCGTTTTCCTCCCAAATGCCTCTCACAGATGACAGCGAGAATCCTGCGGGGAGCGTCCTGCACCCGAAGGGCACCATGAGGCCACGCTGCCTGGAGGCCTGGGGCCCTGCCTGCCCGGCATGTGGCTTTGTGACTGCCACGCCCCCGGAACCGGGCTGCCAGCCTCAGCCACTGCCAGGAGCCGGAGCCGGGAAGCCAAGCGACCGCACTCCCCTGGGCCGGTGAGGGTGGGCAGGTTCGCCAAAGGGAGCAGGAGTCAGTGTGGAGAACTTCTAGAAACGCCCACTGAGGACGAAGACCCAGCTCGGGCTTCAAGTCTTCAGAATGCTGAGCTTCCACGAGTGGAACGTTCTCTGAACAATAAGTTTGCTCTTATAAGACAGAAGTAAGTCAGAGAAAGACAGATACCACATGTTAACGCATATATATGCAATCCAGAAAGAGGGTACCAACAATCCTCTGTGCAGAGTGGCAAAGAAGACCCAGACCTAAAGAACAGACTCTGGGACTCAGCAGGAGGAGGAGAGGGTGGGACGCTTTGAGAGGAGAGTACTGAAACACATACATCACCATATGTGAGGCAGCTGGCCCGTGCGAGTTCGATGCACGAAGCAGGGCAGGCGTAGCTGGTGCTCTGGGACAGCCTGGAGGGACGGGGTGGGGAGGGCAGTGGCAGGGGGCCTTCGGATGGGGGCGCGTGCATATCTGTGGTGGATGGCAGAAACCATCCTTCACTTAAAATAAATACATCGAAAAGTCAGTTTGTTGTTTCAAACGAAACCACGAGGAACGTAACATCTGCAAAGCTCTGGCTGGTAAGTCCTACCAGACCCCTCAGACCACTCCGAATCAGACTGGTAAGGGAAGGCAAGATAAGAAAGGCTTTACGGTGTGCTTCATGAACATCGCCAAGTGCGGCACATCCGAGACACGAATGATCACAGGCGTGCAGAAAGAACCAAATGCAAGTGGAACATAAAATAATCTAGAAAAGGAACTTTTCACGGCATGAGAACACTTTAACTGAAAAAATGTGTTAACATGAGGGTCAGTCTTGGTTACCAGGAATTCACTGAACAGTTTATATTCAATGGGGGCATGAAAATGCTTTTTGAAATGTTTTGCTCTGATTAGTCAGAGGCGTACTCTTCTCTTTTGGTACTTCTGTTCTGTCTCCCTCTGCCAGCTGCTAGACGCGCACACTTGAGGGTGTGTGCACAGCCATCCGTGTGCGTGCAACACACACACAGTCATTCCTCAGGGCTTTTCATCCATTGGAAATTGGCAAGAGCTAAAAAAAGGAATGAAGTCCAGTGTCTAGGAACAGCTACTGAAATCAAAACATATCAAAAGTATTTGGGAAGAAAAACTAATAAAAAAAATGCAAGGAGTTAACCATCTCTTATTAGAATTCTAATTTTCCCTAGCAGTACATTAAAATGTTCTGTTAAAATTGATAGCTTCCACATTGACAGAGCATGAAAATAAACCCGACCGCGACTGCATGCCCATGTCAGGGAGCCGCTCCTGCCGCCAATTAGAAACGAAACTCCAGTGAGGCTGGCGGCTTGAGACGGCCATGGCAGAGAGGGCTTATTTAGCTCTTTACATTCGTGCTTCAGCTTTAACAACAGTCGGAGCATCACATATTTTGTTCATTAGCAGAGGTGAGGCCTAAGGTTACAAAAGCTGTAGAAAGCATCGTCCTTAATTGTGTGGGCAGAAACTTTTCTTCCAAGGAGTAAGCGTCTTTTAATGTCACGTAATTTCCCATACATAGAAAAGTGCTAAACTTCTTGAGATTTCTGGCTTCCCTTCATTAACAGTAATCTTTTGATGTTCAGACTACCTGCCCCTCGTGGCAAGCTTCCGTATAAACTAACTCCTCCTGCCCAGCCCCACTGCCCTCCCAACCCTCGGAATGATTTTCTCAGGGTCACTTGAGACGCTGTCTCCTGGGCATGAAGTCCTGAGAATTCCCACCAATAAAACATAACTCTCAACTTCTAGGTTGTGACGACAGATTTAACTGTTGGGACAACAGTAAGAGTCCCTCTTCGGTTCCATAAAGTGTCTGCCTCTCTCCCCAAGGCCTAGTCGTCCTAACTGGGAAAAGATGGATTTTGGACACACGTGGGCCTGGATTTGCATCCCGGCTCCGTTTTCTCACTGGCTGTGTGTCCTCTGATGACGTAACTTTCCCGAGTCCCAGTTCCTTTGTCTACAGAGTAGGACAGAGAGCACACCGTGGCCAGGGTCCAGTCAGACGTACTCCTAAAGCGCCAGTGGAGAACCCCGAGTGATGAGTGGTCCGTGTCCCGCCCCTGCCCCCCTTCCCACATTTCAGGGTGGGCTCCTGAGCCTTGACCTCCAGTCCCCTGCAGTTCAGACACCAGTGTTGACTTTGCTGGGAGAATGATAAAGCTGAAGAGGATCTTATAAGAACGAAGGGAGGACTAGAGACAACGTTTCCTGGTTGATGGGTCTGTGGGCATCTTATTTACCCCAGCATGAGGGGGAAAAATCTCTGCATCAGAAATCAGAAACCTGCTTTTTCTCTTCTGTCCCACCACTAGGAATTTGGGTTTTGTAAGCTGTCGACTACCGTCAGCTTTAGCGTGTCCTACTGAAAATGGGATGACATGTAATTCTTCCTTCTTAGGCGTGGCTTTGAGGAGAGAGCACTGGTCAGCCCTTCTCTGTCACTGAGTAGTTGTGCCTGGCCTCAGCTTCATCACTGTTGCATGGGGGATGATCCCAGACATCACAGCATAGCTCTCAGGACGATGCAGCCACTTAGCACATCCTTAACTCTTCCTTTCTCTTCATCATGAGAAAGTATTATAAGGGGCAAGTTCTTGCACTGGTTTATCAGTTTCCCTTTTCTGAGTCTCATTACCTGGCCAAGGCCTAGTAATATGCAGGATAATCTATGATGAAAAAAAATTTAAATGTATTAGGCGCAAGATGGATATCCAGATAAATCACAAAGCTCTTCTCAGACCCTAAAGGCAGTGAGTGAACCTCAGACTCCCCCTGCCTAATGTTTGTTTAAGCCCCTAGTTCCTAGGTGGCTCAGTGGTAAAAATCTGCTTGCCGATGCAGAAGACATAAGAGATGTGGGTTCGATCCCTGGATCAGGAAGATCCCCCGGAGAAAGAAATGACAACCCACTCCAGTATTCTTGCCCGGGAAATCCCATGGACAGAGGAGCCTGGGTCGCAAAGATCGGGCACGACTGAGCACAGCACATGGAACAGCAGCTGTGGTACTCGGTGTGGAGGCTCTAGCAAACGGTACAAGACCAAGGCCTTCTCCAACAATCAGCCTAGCGCCTAACACAGGGGGAAGTTGTTGACGCCGTGAATCGCCTGCGAGGCTCGGGCTGCGCCGAGCGCCTTGTGTGGCTCAGTGAGGTCCTCCAGGGCTGAGTGCGTGTCAGACCCCACCCGGGACCAGGGCTCCCGCAGAGCACGCCAGGCTTTCCCTTCTGGAGTCTTCCTGGGAGGACCAAGTTTTCTCTGAGGATTTTGCAAGACTCCTTTCTTTTCTTATCAGTAAGATCAGTGGCGATTTCCATTATGAAAACTGCTGAACATGAGAGAAATAAGAGAATAAAGATACAGGATCTGTGGTGCAGATAATTAGCAATTGCCAAAACTTTATCCATTAATCCTCACGCTTAACATTACAGCATTTGGGCAAAACTGCACCTTGATTCATTAGATCTCACGTTGAAAAATTAAAAAAATAAAGTTTTACTTTTCTGTTTTCAGTCACCTTGAAATAATGAAAGTCAAAATAAATCCAACTGTCTCTGGGAAATGTGTCTGTTTTTAAATATTCAACAAGCCATTTAAAGCTTTGCAGATCATTAAGTATCTCCCTCTATAAAATCTATGGTTCTTCCATTAAAATTCTTTCCCAGGCTTGGCTGTCCAAACAATAATGCATTTATCTGGTATAATAAAAATTAAAACTGGAATATTTATTCCAGGTCTGAGAAGCATTTTGGAACAAAAATCTCTCTCTCACACAGGTGCACACACATACACAGATACATCACATACACACACATGCCCAGAGGAGTTAATTTAGTTGGTTTTCTTTGTTTTCTGATTGCCAAACAAGTTTCCTCTGTTGAATAGCCTGCAAATCTATCCTCACAATTCTAGTTTATCATAGTGTATTTTTGTCTTCCTTCTAACTGAGGGTGCTGTACCTAAGACTACAGTGTTCCAGGAGCCCACTTCGATTCATGCTATATTCTCAGTAGTGGCATCGAATCCTTATCTATTTAAAGTCCCATATCTGGCTCACAGCATAATAGAGTTGGGGTCTGCGGAAGTTTATCAGACAAATTAACACTACTGCCACCTACACAGACACTGGAGCGAGTTGAAAATAATATCACAGGGGTTTTGTAAAAGCCACATCCTACTGTGGAGCTGAGCAAACTGCAGAGAATAAGGATGCCGGTGAGGTAAGAGAGCGGGGTGCTGTTAAACGAGCTGAGATATTGCAGAGCCAGGAGCTTCCCTCTCTTGGCTTCCAGCTGAATCTTCTGCACAAAGAAGAGTGTGTTCCCACCACTTCTGAGGTGAACTGTTTTCCCGAACCGGTCAGTGTCATGTCTCCGAATGCCAGTCCCGCCGACAGAACTCATTTCAGTTGATTTTTCTAGCGGGGACAAAGATGCAGCCGGAGGGCAGGCTCACGCCGCCGGGGATGGGAGGGCCCTCTGTCCAAAGTCTCTCTCGTCAGGCGACGGGAAGAAGCGGGGTGCTGCACGTGGGGCCTACAGCGCGTGTGCCGGGGGTGCCGAGTCACCTGGGGGACTTCAGCGCAGCGCAGAGGAGGCGCCCCCCTGAAGTGTGTCCCCAGGTCGCTGTTATGGGGCGCGCAGGTCCCATCTCTCAGGAGAAGCAGCCACAGGTGGGCGAGCAGCGACGCCCGAGGGCAGGCCGTCGGCCTCAGGTTTGGGCCGACTGGACAAGGAGGCCCGCGAGCTTCCAGGGAGTGGGAAGGCCATCTCCTCATCACAGGGGGAGAAACACAGTATGACGTCCCTTACATGTGGCCTCTGAAAAGACTTGGCACGAACGGACTTACTTACGAAACACAGAGCTCCCAGGCTTAGAGAACGAGCTTATGGTTGCCGGCGGGAAGGGACAGTCAGGGGCTTTGGAACGGACAGGTACGCGCCGCTGCATTTAAGACAGATAACCAACAGGCCCTAGCGTGCAGCGCAGGGAACACTGCTCAGCGTTATGGGGCGGCCTGGAGGGGAGCGGAGCGTGGGGGAGAGTAGACACGTGTATATGCATGGCTGAGTCCCTCTGCTGTTCGCCTGAAACGATCCCAACACTGTCAACTGGCTATACCCCAATACCAAATAAGAAGTTAAAAAAAAATGCAAAACTTTACATATAAATACGGCTGTCTCTTTGGAGACCTGGAGCATGGGAGTGGAGGGGGTCCTCAGGCTGGGTGACCCTCTCAGCAGGGGGATATGATAGTAAGCTCACTTCTCATCGGTGTGCTGTGCTATGTGCTGGACCCAGAATAGCTCCTTTAATCCTTCCAACGACCTGTGAGAGGGACCGAATACACAGCACCCTGCCCCCACCACGTGGGGTCACGCAGGCAGAGGGAAGTGCATTCCCTGCAAAGTCAAGCAGGTTGCCCAGCTAGTGAGCCTGGGGAGGAGGTTGGAAATCCGGGGGTCTGTGCCCACAGACTCCCTGGTTAAACACACTCCCGACCTTGGGGCTATTCAACTCATCTCAAGAGTGACAGAGGATTCAAACAGACCTGGGGGCAATTTGGAAAAGTAGATGAGGAAGTCTGAGGTTCACTCACTGCCTTTAGGGTCTGAGAAGAGCTTTGTGATTTATCTGGTGGATATCCATCTTGGATCTAATACATTTAGATTTTTTTCATCATAGATTATCCTGCATATTACTAGGCCTTGGCTAGGTAATGAGAACTCAGAAAAGGGAAACTGATAAACCAGTGCAAATACTTGCCCCTTATAATACTTTCTCATGATGAAGAGAAAGGAAGAGTTAAGGATGTGCTAAGTGGCTGCATCGTCCTGAGAGCTATGCTGTGATGTCTGGGATCATCCCCCATGCAACAATGATGAAGCTGAGGCCAGGGACAACTACTCAGTGACAGAGAAGGGCTGACCAGTGCTCTCTCCTCAAAGCCACGCCTAAGAAGGAAGAATTACACGTCATCCCATTTTCAGTAGGACACGCTAAAGCTGACGGTAGTCGACAGCTTACAAAACCCAAATTCCTAGTGGTGGGACAGAAGAGAAAAAGCAGGTTTCTGATTTCTGATGCAGAGATTTTTCCCCCTCATGCTGGGGTAAATAAGATGCCCATAGATCCATCAACCAGGAAATATAAAAGCTAAAGAGAAATCATTTTGGAATATAGTAGAATCACATCTTTTCATAACTGACAATAATCAAAGAACAGGTAGACTCTTGTTTAAATGAATACTGTTAGAACATCTGGTCTTATAAAATGAGGCTGTTTACATGTGCTGACAGATGGCCCACAGTGAAAATGCTTTGCTGGTCTGATTACAACAAATTCTAATAAACCCAAATCCTCTCTGTCGTCAGGTATCTTCCCGGGCCCGGCTCACTCTGGAGGTGATCTCTATTATGAAGACAGGGGTGTGGAGTCATTAGTCAATAATTTGCCATGTCAACTCTTTTGAGTGTAATGGAATGCTTTTGATTTTAAAGAATGACAGGCTTTATGCAAAGCTGTTTGCTTTGTTTCTTTGCTCTTATTCTTCATGGAGGAGGGCCCAGCGGAAGGAAGGTTGATAGCTGCATAGGTGGAACAACAGCGGAAATGGGATAGTGGAAAGGGAAGTGAAAGGGTTAGTTGCTGACCCTTTGTGACCCCGTGGACTGTAGCCCAGCAGGCCCCTCTGTCCATGGGATTCTCCAGGCAAGAATACCAGAATGGGTTGCCATTTCCTCCTCCAGGAGATCTTTACAATCCACGTATCGAATCAAGGTCTCCTGCATTGCAGGCGGATTCTTAATCGTCTGAGCCACCAGGGAAGCACTGAAGTGTCAAACAGAGGAAGGGCAAGGTAAGTGGAGGCTGAATTGCTGGATGATTAATAATAAAAATTACTTAAAACTAAGTAACATATTGCCCTGGACAGCCCAGAAAGACCTCTATTTAAAAATAAAATGAATGTCTTGATGCCTTTTTTGAGACTTCATCAAATGTTCATAGGAGAAAATCTCTGGGGTGAATGCGCTCGTCTATGCTCACAAAGGGCTAAGTGCGAACGGAGATGCCTCCTCAACCTCAGATGCCCCTCAAGGCTTAGTCCCACACCATCCATCACCTGGTGGTTTCTCCTCCTCCTCCTCAAGCTCTCTCGGAAGCGCGCGTGTCCATCTCTAACCCACCTAGTGCTCTGGGCAGGTGCCATGCTCGGACTGCAGGGCACAGGGCCTGGTAGCAGAAGTCCGGAGCATGCAGAGTGCTGGCTGGTGTGGGGCCCAGGCCCTGTGGATGGCCAGAACACTGCTGCAACCCAGCTGTGATGACAAACAACGGCCCCACGCAGGCCGCCCCCCGCCCTTTGTCTAGGTGAACCACAGCGCTTATGCACGGGGGGTGGGGGGGTGGGGGGGTGGGGGGGGCATCTCTGCAAGCCAGCCTGGATTTGCAGGCCAGGAAGCTGGGGAGCAGGAGCTGGAGGTGGAGAGCTGGGGAGGATGTCCTTCACCACCTCTGAGAGGGTGGCCATCCGCCCGGAGACGGACTGGGCCAGACCTCTTTGAATAGAATGGCCTTGCGGTTCAGGCTGCTGCTGTTGGCAAATACTATTTCTGCGGGGAACAGACAGGGCTGAAAAGAGTGGAGTGTGTCCCTCACGGGCAGACAGAAATATCCCTTCGACACAAGGTTCCTCCTAACTTAAATGTCTGCCTCAGAGAAGCCGCTTTCCTTGACTTGGAGTGCCCAGTGAATAATGGCATCGCTAAAGGGCAGAATAGCCAAGTCTAAACTAAGAAGGAAGCGTATTAGAGCATGGTAGAAAAGCTCTGAGTCCACGCGAGGTGTTTTACAGCTCCATTTGACCTGTGGAAGGGCTCAGTGACAGCGACAATGGGGCCAGTGTCAAGAACAGGACAGATGTTTGAGACCAGCTGCCTGAGCGCTTTACCTGGAAACGCTAATGTTACGTGAAGATGTGCAGGAAAATGATGCGAGCTGTTGAAGGGGCCATGCCATCACATAAAATGCCTCCTCCAAATTTATTCACCATGGCCGCAGCCTGAAGGATCTCTGAAAGCTGATGGAGCACGGCCTCAAAAATGGCTTGCCATGAAGCTTTACGTAAACCGCTGTTGCTAGAGGAGGTGACATGCTTTTATAAACCACTAAATCAGGCTCAAATTGGAAGCTGGTAATTTTCAGTTTTTTTAAGAGTTACTCATTCATGTAGAGATGCTTCTGGGGTTCCCTTTACGGCTCTGAGCCCAAGCCCTTGTGCGGCCACCTAAATGCACCAGGTGATACGAGTCCCCACTAAGGCCTAGCGATGGAGGAGCTGACGTCACCTGGGTCGATTTCATTACCATAAATAAACGTCAGATGGCTGCAATACATTTCCTCTGATTAAACTGTCAAGGACAAAATCAGGCAAGAACAATGATTTTTATTTTTATATTCATGGTAAAAAAGGAAGGGAAGAAAAAGTAATGAAAATACCTACATACTATTATGTCTACAGGTCCCCAACTTTTAACTCAGAAAAAGTAAAAAGTCTATTCGTGTATAAGCAGATAAGTGCCTCATCCCCGGCTGTGCCCCTAACTGTCTCTCCTGGGCTGTTAGTGGACAACCCTGCATTGTCCCCTCTCCATGCCCGGCACTGGCATCGGTTCTAAAGAAAATGCTTAAGGGTATTATAACCTATTGTCCAGTCACTAAGTCGTGCCTGACTCCTCTATGACAACATGGACTGTAGCCCTCCAGCCTCCTCTGTCCATGGGATCTCCTAGGCAAGATTGCTAGAGTGGGTTGCCATTCCCTTCTCCAGGGGATCTTCCTGACCCAGGGATTGAACCCACATCTCCTGTGTTGCAGGTGAGCTCAACACCACTGAGCCACTGGGGGAGCCACAGCTTATCTGGAGAGGAAAACTAAAACAGATCTCCTTTGTTTTCCTCCAAATCAAAAAAAAAAAAAGTCAAAGTGCAAGGGTGTGTGACGCCTCAGGTTCTGAGAATCGGCTGCAGACCTGTGGAGCACACTATTTTCCAATGTACCTTATTTTCCAGGAGATCTCTGTTGACCTACAGAAGATGGAGGGAGGCCGGGCAGTCCGCTACTAGTGGTATCAGATGTGGCTAGGGCAGCTTCTAGCCCACCAACGGTGAAAGCGGTAGACTTGGTTTTATCTACACTCCTAAACCTTTTTTTTTTTTTCAGATCTACTTATGTTTTTCCATCCCTCTATGGGGCCAAGGTATTTTCTGTCAGTCAGAAGGCAGACAGTGCCCACCACAGATGGGACTTTCTGTTGCATCAGAGCTGTGGACTTCCTTCACATTCACCTCTGAGGTTTTTTTTTTTTTTTTTTTCTAAACAGCGATATCCTTTTAGACAGGCTCTATCTATCACCATTTTACAAATGAGACAGAAGCTCAGAGAGTGACTCATCAAAATCATGTGCCTGGGAGGTCTCGGATTGGGCCATGCCATAGTCTCTGAATTTAGAGCTCCTTCTAGTCTGTTCTTTCATCAGATGACCTTAGGAAGTAACAGAGGATCAAGTGCTGACATCCTGAAAAGTAATTCCTGAAGACAAAAAAAAAAAAAAACCCACCTAGTTTCCTAAATGAAATGACAGTGAGGTGTGTGTATGTCTCTGTGTGTCTGGAGTGTGTGCCTGTGTCTAGTGCGTGTTTGTGTGTGTCTGGGGTATGTGTGTTTCTGTGTCTGTATCTGTGTGTGTGTTGTGCGTGTCTGGGGCGTGTGTGTGTTGTTGTTGTGTGTGTGTCTGTGTGTCTGCAGGGCAGGGGCATCCTTTTTCCTGGGGCGCCGGGGGAGTCTGCAGTGCCAGCCCCACATGAGACTAGGTCGGCTTCAGTACCAGCCAGCCCCTTGCTGTGCATCTACGCCACCTTCTCCATTATTGCTTTTCAGAAATCAGCATCCCAAATTACCCTCAGTAATAGCTCAGAGAATTGCCAAGAGCGGTAAATCTTTTCTTACTGTTAAATCTTTGCTGGTTTTATATTGTTTTCTTTGATAAGCAGGGTTGATGGGCAAGAAAAAAACAATTATCTTTTTAAGGGATGAAAATGCAGTTTAAATAGTGTCACACAGAATAAATTAACTTACGGGAAGGGGATATCTCTGATCTTCCTAAAACATTTGCTCACTGAGCAGATTGGCCAGTAGGTCCTTGGCGGACCTATATCCCTTCCAAGGAACCATTCAAACCTCCCACCCAATATTTTGCACGATGTTCAGAATATGTTCATGGCCTAAGACAAGAGGTCTAACAAGGGGGGAATGTCATCTGTTTCTCTAAGACTTCTGCACCACACGCTGCCCTGACAGCCCGAGTTCCGTCATTCCTTCTTGAATTCTGTCCTGGACAATGAACCACATTTTGTACCAAACATTTTTCCAACAGTGATGAAGTTTGAGCCCGTATAGAGGGTTTACACACTTTTTTTCCTTTGAGTCTGCAGAATAAATCATCTAAGAAAAAGTTTAGTGCACAGACTTATGGCTGGCATAAAATAATAATCCCCCCCCAATACTCTGGATTTGATTATCTCATGCAATGGAATAGAAATTGAAGGGTCTGTCTCACTTAAAATAAGAACAGCTTTGCAAGTTGATTTCAAAGTCTACCTTGAAGTTATTTAGCCGTCTGTTCCTTTTGTTTTAGTATTTTCATCTGTCAAGAAATTAGTTTTGTCCATAAATGTAATCAGTACGGAATGTAAAATCATCAAATTACAAAAACAGATTTAGAGTTCTCATGATCCAGTGTGCCTTAAAGTTGACGCAATACAAATGTAAATTAGATACGATATTTGGACATCTTGCTTATTACATTTCCTTGGCAAGTGACAGAAAAATGATTGCAGTGCTTGTTTATTTTGATAAAAATTTGATCTCTTTCTAGAATTACTGAGATGTTTATGGACGATACTAGAGGGTTTCTGATGTGGACAAGAACTCAGTAATCATCTTTCACTCAGGAAATAAAAGAGAAAGATCAAAGGATTCTTAGTTAAGTTTCTAGTCACTCACTTTTTAGAAAAGAACAAAACATTAGGAGTCAGGTGAAAGAAGCTGAACTTCAAAAAGCAGAGGAAGCATTTGGAGCAGCAGGAAGAAGATTTGGGGACAAAAAGTCAAAATAGAGGTTCTGGTGAGAATAGGGAGCAGGAGGAGGGCCCTACTATGATTAACATTTGGTAGGTTAATCAGAAAATTGTTTTACAATTTTATTATTTTAAAAACACAGAAGTACACATTTATATCATAATCTTTTCATAAAGGATCAAAGTTTTTAAAAATTTTATAAAGTAGGGGTCCACATACTGGAATGTCATGTCCTCATTCCAGGTTCATCTTCTCGAAAACAAAACAAGGATGTAATAAGATTAGCAAAGCAACTAAAGGCAGAATTGCTTTAAATTTTTAGTTTTTTTTCTTATAATTTTTACAGTCATTCTGCCTGCAAATAATGCAACAATAGTTTTCTACCAAATATGCTTTATTAAATATTTCCAAATGCCTCAGCCTAGCTTTTCAAATAGATAACTCCTTTAGCATTCATCAATTTATTTTATTTTAATTAAATTAAGAAATTTAGGATTAAGCACAACTAGCAAAAGGAGGTCTGGAACGAACATAACTGACTGCGGTCGAAACACTCAGTGGCCCTGAAGGGAGCAAACAAGTGGCCGGTCACTAGCCTCCCCTCTTCAGTGGGCCTTGGGCACCCACTGGGATGTATCTCAGAGGAATTTGGTGACGGTGATTAGCTCGGTGAATCCCTTTTGTATACACTGCTGGACAACATTTTTTATGCTATTAAACTTAGGTGACTCAAATTCAATAGTATTTCCTTTCAGAGAAAAAAATATTCTAAGTCGACTAAGTGGACATCTTTACCCCCAAAAGTTAAATGTATATTAAATATAGGCCAGTGAATAGGTATTAAAAATATATCTTGCAACCTACTTTTTATGAGTGTTTTACAGGTGTCACACAAGTATCTCTTGAAAAGATTCGGTTCTCAAATTTGTATGATGAATTCAGACAGGGAGGGATACCAGTCTCATCTCAAAAATCATCTGAATCTTGAGTTTAGATATCTTTACTCTCATTAGATTGATACCTCTCCTGGCCCACTTTGTACTCTGCTATTTATAAAAAGCCAACATCTAGAAGGAAACAAATTAACTTCAATTTTTGGCACTAATAATTACAATAATATCTACAAAGGTTATTTGCAATACATTAATACTTTCTCCAAAATCATTTAATTCACATTAATTGAATATCTACTACTTTCTGGTTTGGTAGATGTGTGATTATTTTTAGCCTGCCTAGATCTCTCAGGGGATCATTTCATTAATGCTAAAGGAACTGATAGAGAGCTATTGACATCTGTGGCTAATTCCCGTGACAATTGATAAGGTCTTGTGGGAGAAAGACCATCTTTTCTTTCAAGACGCCTTACTTCAAAGCACTAAAGGAGAAAAAAAAACTACTGCATTTCTTAGAAGGGTTCTAACTCCTTGTCGTGAGCAATGAGATATGCCTGGGAGTCAGCTTATCAGTAGCTTTACACATTTGGAGAGGCCAGATTCTCTGCCCCAAATTTAGGTTATTGGAGACCAAGTCAGAGAGGCAATATATTTAACAGGGGGTAAGACTAGGACATTGGAACATAGATGGACAGTCCGTGAAGAACTATTTTTTGGTCAGACTAAGAAACGCGCGTTGTTTTAAAAGCCTTGCTCCTGTAGTAAGATAGTTGCACATGAGGCCAGGGTATTTTCTGGCCCACAGTCAATCCCATCTCTCTCTCTCTGTGGTTCCTGTTGTTCTGTACATGTGATTTGGCTAAGCCGGTGGCATGTAAACCAAGAGTTGCCTGTGGTCATCTTGGTCACCGTGAGGAGAGCCCCTTTGAGAACAGCCAACACAGAGGGGGCAGAGCTGGGTGCTGGAAAGATCTATGGCTTCAAGAGGACATCATTTTAGGACCTGAATCCAGCTGAATCAATCGCCTAACCCTTTCCTAACCCACCCAGGAGCACAGATAATTCTCTCTCTCTCTCTCTTTTTTTCCCTAAAGCTAACTTTAGTTGAATTCTGCTTCTTTAGGTGAATTCAGCTAACATAGCCTGACTGGGAGCAGGATTGGTGAAACCTAGAATCTTTCCTCGAAAGCCCATAAACAACCATTCCATGAAACAAGTGGGATAGGGCAGATTTCAGTACCATGTCATTTTAGTGATAAGAAAAAACAAACTTCAAAGAAGTGAAGTAAATTGTCCAACATTAGGCTGCTAACACTTGGCAGAGCGGTGACTAAAACCTATGCTCCTGATTCCATATTCCATCTACTTCCCACTACAGTTGTACAGAAAGCATAACCAGTAAAGCTTAGGGAATAATCTCAGGACTAACTTCCTCAACAAAAAAGCCTCCCTCCCAAGTAGTTAAGGAAACATACTAAGCAATATTTTTGGATGTAGATGCTTAATTTTACCTCCAGATACCATTTAACAGGTCAAGCACGATCTGAAACTTACTTGCAAGGTATGTTCAGGCAAGCTCAGCAAAGTCAGCTTGAATTACGGGCCTCATTTATTCACCAGGGTAAACAATATCATTGCTGAATTTCTGAAGACTGCTGTGGTCATTACAGCAATAATTTGAAAACATTCAACTTACAACTTTATAAAATGGCAATTCTCATTCAAGTCTTGTGTCATGAATCCTATAAAGAGGCTTGATTAATTTTAGCTTATTCTCATAGAACTATTTAAATAGTGTTTACGCTATAAGGGTTGTGAATTCTTACCTGTATGTGCATATGACATTGCTTCCTAATTAAAACTTCCCTTAATTCATTAATGACATCACAATAAAGTCTATCACTTTGTAATACATGGGCATGGTGTTTGAGGTCATAAGAACACTGTGCCCCTATTCAACGTTATTATATACAGATGAAATCATGCCAATATGTCTATGAAGAACAGCCTTCAGAAGGAAAGTAAGTTCTAAAAGAGTACTATCTCAGCTAGGTTGTTGCTGGTAGTAAGGATGGAGAACGGTCATTTGAATGATCATTGTCTATATACGTGGGTGGTCCTTTACAAAGCCTCCTAAACCACTGAGGAGCTGACAAACTGCTCTTATGGGAACAGTACAAGCAGAACTTGGGCTCCGAGGTGGCTCAAGGATAAAGAATTCCCCTCCCAATGCAGGAGATACGGGTTTGAACTCTGGGTCAGGAAGAACTCCTGGAGAAGGAAATGGCAACCCACTCTAGTATTCTTGCCTGGGAAATCCATGGTAGAGCAATGCATGGGGTCGCAAAGAGTCGGACACGACTGAGAGACCGACAAAAATCAGATCTTGGGCCCTGGATGCCACAACCTCAGACATGGTGAGGGTCTTGACTCTGAGACCTTCAGCCTTCTAATGGCCTGATCCCTTAAAACGTACACTGACAATCCCATTCCAGCTCTGAAATCCCAAGCACCCTTCTGAAATCTATACGAAGCTTGTTTTGCTCCTGTAAGAAAGTACATGTGTCAATTTCAAATTACCCTCTGACAAAATAGCTAGTCATATTTGATCTGAAGCATGATAAGACCAGTGACAATCAAGATCCATACAAGACATTGGTATGCTTCTCCATGACTGTTCAGTTCAGTCGCTCAGTCTTGCCCGACTCTTTGTGACCCCATGGGCTGCAGCACACCAGGCCTCCCCGTCCATCACCAACTCCTGGAGCCTACCCAAACTCATGTCCATTGAGTCAGTAATGCCATCCAACCATCTCATCCTCTGTCATCCCCTTTTCCGCCTGCCCTCAATCTTTCCCAGCATCAAGGTTTTTTGAAATGAGTCAGCTCTTTCCATCAGATGGCCAAAATATTGGGAGTTTCAGCTTCAACATCAGTCCTTCCAGTGAACACCCAGGATTGATTTCCTCTCGGATGGACTGGTTGGATCTCCTTGCAGTCCAAGGGACGCTCAAGAGTCTTCTCCAACACCACAGTTCAAAAGCATCAGTTCTTTGGCACTCAGCTTTCTTTATAGTTCAACTCTCACATCCATATATGGCTACTGGAAAAACCATAGCCTTGACTAGACGGACCTTTGTTGGCAAAGTAATGTCTCTGCTTTATTGCTTAATAGAATGTAGCAGAAGTTGGGTATTGGTCATGATGGAGCCTGGTGTCCCAGACCTGCCCCAGGGAGCTGTGTAACATGGGGTGACTCACTTAGTCTCCCTAGGATGCATGCCCTTCTCTGTAAGGATTTCCAGTCTGAGTCTTTTGAATATTGTTTCCAACTATAGATTCTAAACATCAGGCAGAATACACAAAAAAAGAGAAGGGGGAGGAGACAGGGCATGAGTCTAGCAGCGGAGCAAATTCAGTCAACAGCACCTCACTAGCAGACATGGTTTTCTGCTCCTAGCTGGGCAGCAGTGGCTGCCAGTCACGGCTGAGGTCTTTGATCAGCCATTTGTTGCCGCGTGTGTGAAATCAATGAATATTTAAGAACAGCGCAAAGTGAGCAGAGATGACAAGACGAGCCAACATGATGGTTCAGTCAATTAAATCCTTGTGCCAGCACAAACCGCCTGTGTTTAAGACTACAGCAGGGCTAAGCCCAGAGAGAGAATATATTCCTTGTCAACATTTTCAGTCAATATAAATAGGAAGGGTTTTCCAATTTGGGGCATGCTGATACAAGCATTCTCAAAATATCGTTGAGAAGAACATATTAGCCATCTAAATGAAGACATTTGCTAATGTTCTAGAACTTTCTATTTTGGAACAGAATTCTGTTTTCTTTATTTTCTTCAGTGTTAAGCACATCATGTCACAGAAATGATTTCAGCATTAGGAAAAATATATATTTTAATTTTAATCCTTCTGCATCATTTCTTTTTTTAAGAAGTAAGAGTTAGCATGCAAAGAGCATAATTAAATTGAGCAATAAAGATCCTGATATTTTCATGCTTCTAGAAAATTAATATGTCATGTGATTTGCTGGCATAAAATCAATTCAATAAGCATTCCTTCTTTTTTTTCTATTTTCTGATCCCTTAAAACGTACACTGACAATCCCATTCCAGCTCTGAAATCCCAAGACTTCTATTACCCATATGATGCTCATGATGGGTAGAAATGCTGAATTCTGAACCATTCTGGTCCTGCACCATGCGAGGGGTTATCAGGGGGAGACAAGGTGAGATCACACCCTGAGATCCCACGTGGTCCTGCTTCAAGGACAGCGGTCAAAGGTAATTGTGGTTTTGCCTTATTATTATTTTGAAACTCACACAGACCACAGGTGGGACCAAAATGCATTTTCAGATTGTGAAACTGTAACAAAGGCCCCAAAGTCTATCAGCTCAGCAGGATGTGGACACGGCTTTGATCCGTCAGGAAGGAACTGATGAATATGCATCACTTCTTCCCATTATCTCAGTATACAAATGATTGATGCACAGGGCAAGGGTCTGTGTCCATCAGCGGTTAATGAAGCACTGGGGGAGAGAACACGCACTTATTTCAGCTCATGTTTCCGGGGCAAAGAATAGCCTGTAGACGTTCCCGCCACTGTCCACAGGGTCAGGGCTGTGGGTTGTCATTACCAATGTGTATCGCCACATGAAGAAGCAGGGCTGCATCTGCTATGAAGGGTAGCCATGATAAATCACCCCTGTCTCAGCCTTCTGTTTGAACTGTGTGTATAGTTCACTCTCTGGATTGAGATGGCTTCTGCTCGCCTTTGAAAGTCACTGCATGAAAACTATTATTTGCATTTCAAGCTTAGGTTCAGGTGTCTGCCGCAGATCAAAGGCTCTTTGTACTAAACACACGCACTGGAGCTCGGTCTGGAATACATTTGGTAGTGTCAGCACGTCTGACAGCCAAAACTACAGCCACAGAACCACCTGAGAACTCACAAAGTATGCATAACTGTCAAGGGCCTCGCCTCCTGGGAGAGGAGCAATCGGCTTAGAAATTGAATTTTACTCTTTCTGCGCAACCTTAACCATGCATACGACTTTCTTCAGGGAGTTTTAAAAATATAGTAGCTGGGAGTTTGTAAGCAACTTAATTCATACCTACGAGTTTAATTACTATAAGGTGATAGCACAAAGCATGACACCAGTTGGTCAAACTCCACAATACCAGTTCCAACCTGGGAAAATGGAAGGACAAATACTAAGATAATTCTCAAAATTATCAAGGACAGTGGTCAAAGGTAATTTGACTGCTTATCCAAACCCTGGGTAAGGTTTGGAACCCGTATGACTCACGTTTGCACAGACTGACCCTGACTTCATTCCTGGTCCCCTAGGAGAGGACATTCCCAGGGTGCTTGCTGTCCCTGTGTCTGACCTGGGTGCTGGGGGGCCCGGAGTACAGGCCGCCCAGGCTGCCTCCATCAACGGCACTTGACTCATTATTGTCCTGATGTGACAAATAGCACTTGAAAAAGTAAGTGCATTTGGCCTAAAGAAAAGGTTGAGTGACTGGCTGCCTTTCTGTTTGTGATAGTCCGTCTAGCCAAGGCCATGGCTTTTCCAGTGGTCGTGTATGGATGTGAGAGTTGGACCATAAAGAAAGCTGAGCGCCAAAGAATTGATGCTTTTGAACTGTGGTGTTGGAGAAGACTCTTGAGAGTCCCTAGGACTGCAAGGAGATCCAACCAGTCCATCCTAAAGGAGATCAGTCCTGGGTGTTCATTGGAAGGACTGATGTTGAAGCTGAAACTCCAGTCCTTTGGCCACCTAATGTGAAGAACTGACTCACTGGAAAAGACCCTGATGCTGGGAAAGATTGAGGGCAGGAGGAGAAGGAGATGACAGAGGATGAGATGGTTGGATGGCATCACTGACTCAACAGGCATGAGTTTGGGTAGGCTCCAGGAGTTGGTGATGGACAGGGAGGCCTGGCGTGCTGTGGTTCATGGGGTTACAAAGAGTCAGACATGACTAAGAGACTAAACTGAACTGTTTGCAACGTGAACGTACATAAAATAAAGGAAGTACATGTTTCATTTTGCCCTGTGGCTGAAAGGATTTGGTATGCATTTCTATTGAACCCTGAATATTCATTGGAAGGACTATATCACACCAGAAGAGATTTTTCCAAAGATGGCTGCTACAGGGTTTCTCATGTCAAACACTCATCCCAGGAAGTCACGTTGACCCTCTACCTGAATGGTGGGGAACATGTCCTCTCTCCTTGAACCCAGGAAGGAACCTCTGTGATGGACTTGACCAATAGGTACAGGGCAACGAGGCAACAGGGCTTCCAAGGCTAAGGTCATGAACATACCACCCACGTCCACCTTGCTCCCTTGAGAGGTTCCATCAGGGAACTCAGCCACCATGCTATGAGGAAGCCCAGGCAACACGGAGGGACCACGGCAGGTGTTCCAGCCCCCAGCCTTCATGTCTTTCCAGAATAGGACTAGATGACATGGCACTGGGACCAGCTGTTCCCTGCCCGCTGCTTAGATTCCTGACTCACAGGGTCCTTGAGCACAATGTATTTCCCATTGCAACCACTAACCTATAGGATGGTTTACTTTTCACTAACTATGCTTTAGGATTTTGTCCAGGGAGAGAGAGAATTAAATGGCTCCAATTAAAGACTTAAAGTATAGTTCTTAATTTTTTATGATAATGAATAACCTTCCAGACATTTACAACTTAAGGTGAGTTAATTTACTTAGCCCCTGAATGGCCCAGCATGCTCTATCAATGCATCTGTCCCTCTTCTACTCCACAGAACTACAATCAAGGTGTGCAACAAGCAAGTTCATGTGATGAAATTTTAAGAGCCATCTGCAGAAACAGAGAGAGCGAGAGAGAAACAGAATGAGGGAGATTTATTTTGTGAATCTTCAAGTCATTTTACATAGGCCATTTTGGCATTCATATTTTGTTTTGTAATATGACCAATATGGCATCTTGGTGTATCTCTTACACCTCATCAGTGCAGTCGCTCAGTTGTGCCCGACTCTTTGCGATCCCATGAACCACAGCACATCAGGCCTCCCTGTCCATCACCAACTCCTGGAGCCTACCCAAACCCATGTCCATCGAGTCAGTGATGCCATCCAGCCATCTCATCCTCTGTCATCCCCTTCTCCTCCTGCCCCCAATCCTTCCCAGCATTAGGGTCTTTTCCAGTGAGTCAGCTCTTTGCATGAGGTGGCCAAAGTATTGCAGTTTCAGCTTCAACATCAGTCCTTCCAATGAACACCCAGGACTGATATCCTTTAGGATGCACTGGTTGGATCTCCTTGCAGTCCAAGGGACTCTCAAGAATCTCCTCCATCACCACAGTTCAAAAGCATCAATTCTTTGGTGCTCAGCTTTCTTCAACATCCAACACTCACAACCATACATGACTGCTGGAAAAACCATGGCCTTGACTAGACGGACCTTTGTTGACAAAGTAATGTCTCTGCTTTTCAATACGCTATCTAGGTTGGTCATAACTTTCCTTCCAAGGAGTAAGCATCTTTTAATTTCATGGTTGCAGTCACCATCTGCAGTGATTTTGGAGCCCCCCCAAAAATAAAATCTGACACTGTTTCCCCATCTATTTCCCAAGAAGTGATGGGACCAGATGCCATGATCTTAGTTTTTGGAATGTTGAGCTTTAAGCCAATTTTTTCACTCTCCTCTTTCACTTTCATCAAGAGGCTATTTAGTTCCTCTTCACTTTCTGCCATAGGGTGGTGTCATCTGCATATCTGAGGTTATTGATATTTTTCCTGGTTATTTTGATTCCAGCTTGTGCTTCTTCCAGCCCAGTGTGTCTCACGATGTACCTTGCATATAAGTTAAATAAGCAGGGTGACAGTATACAGACTTACCGTACTCCTTTTCTCACCTCATAGACCTAGTAATTTGTGAAGTTTGTTGTCTGTTAGTGGCTGTGCAAGACCTGGCCCTATTATGGTGTCTGGCCTTGAATTCAGACTGTCTGCGTTGGAAAACTTTCACTAAATGCACAACCAAGGGGCGTGTGCATCCCATCTCCCTGAGTTTGCAGGTCATCCTCAGAGGGCTCTTTCCAGTGATAACTATGGACCGTTTTCAAGGGTTTGCTATATTTTGTGTTTCACATCCTGAAGTCATTGTACAGTATCCTCATTATATTAAAATCTCCTTCATGACCTTTGTAATCTGTACTCTTGTTACATTTTCATAAGTACCAGCGCTATACCCAACAGATTCCATTTAAGACAGATAATCAAGACTACCTTATCACAGGAAAATCTAAAGCTTATCTTTCAAGAAAAGAGGTTTAGGTTTAATCAAGACCTATACATCTAAGATTTATTGCTGTAAGTAGATACTTAATGTCTGTGTTTGGAAGGTACTAATTAGCTTCTAATTGGTGGGGTCAACACCGGCAAATCAAAGGTACTTCATCCTCTGGGGATGTCTCTGTCTCTACTCCAACTAATCACCTGAGCTCCTCCTGGTCCCAGGAGGTACCAGGAACCAGCATGTCTCTAACTCTCTGAAATGATTTCTCAAAATGTGGCCAAGCGACCCAGGTGGTTGGTAACTAGGGAGTTCCTACTACATTCCCCAGGCTGGTTCCCAGAGGCTTGCATTTGCCAAGACTGTGGAATGCCTCTTAGGCAAAACCTCCTTTGAGAAGTACCATTCTCCAGCCATTCAGGCATTTCCACTTTGATGCTGTCAGGGTTCATCTGATACACGTTCTCCCAGCGACCTTTTTCTATCTGTGGCTGTGAGAAGGATAAAAATACCCTGGAAGGACTGACAGTAAGCCTTGCTCAGAGGACAACCATGATACTGGGCAGCTTGTCAGTAATTAAAAAGCTCTCAGTACTTCCTAAGTTCATGCCTCTTTTTAAAGTTCATTCCTAAATTAAACATTGCAAAAAGTTTCTTCTCAAAAGAGACTGTAGTTGTCTCCGAGTAGTTTCCTATATAAATCATACACATTTGCCAAGAGCCCTGAGCTGTGACCCACAGACAGAAGCAGAAGGTAATCTGTCTCTCCATCATGTGATACAGGTTTAATAAAACCCACACCATCGTCATCTGGGTTATACACGAAGACATACATCATCACGCGTTTGCACATTTTGATGCTTCTTTAAGCACAGAATTCGCGACACACTGCAACTTTTTTCCGACCAATTTACAAATCGTTTTCATCCCTCATTTTATTATCCTACCCCGAGTCAACTTGTTCTTGTGGCACCATCAATCTGACTGACTGGTAGGGTTTCAGAGTGCAGTGTTTTAATTTATGCAGACAGCTACCCCAAAGCATCTCAATCACTTAGAGCGTGAAACAGGGGTGGCGTTAGATTCGCCAGGAAATGCTGCTTTTGTTATATGTGTATATCTAAGGACAGGATCATTTATATCCCGGAAAGCTAGGCTGGTGACAGACAGGACTAATGTATCAATGTCAGAAGAAAATTCGAGGCAAGAGATGGCGACCAAAGTCGGTCTCTGAAGGTACTTGGAATGCAATCTCGGAATGCCCTTCTGGGTAAAAGGGACATGATATAATCACTGAACTATCAATCACAAATGAAGGTCTATCAAATAGAATACACTATGATATTAATGTAAGAAAATCTGCACTTTCGGTCCAGATCTGGGGGTTTATGTTGTTTTTAGTCTTTTTTAAGTTTAATCGTTACATCTGAACTACAATCCAAGTTTCTGAGATAGAGCAGCATGCAGTGATCAAGGATGACTGACATTTCTAGTAAGTTCTTCGTTATCAGTTATAAAAAGTGCCAAAGGGACGCACTGGGGCCATAGTGCCTGACACATAACTGGACCCATTCAATACCTGTTATGTGGTCCAGACGTTATTCAGATAACTGAATAAGATGCAGTTAAAACAAAAAGAAGAAAGAAAAGCAAAAAAAAAGTGAAGCCATTAAAATTTTAGCCATTTTCTTAAATCCAAAGAGTCTCTCATTAAACTCAATTGCACTCTTCCCTTTTCATTTGGGCAGGTTCCATGTGCAAACCTGTGGATCTACCAGTTCACACTACTAGCCTACGGAGGTTCGATCCCCGGGGAAGATCCAAGGGAGGAAGAAATGGCAACTCACTCCAGTACTCTGCCTGGAGAATCCCACGGACAGAGAAGCCCGGTGGGCTATCGTGCATAACGTCCCAAAAGAGTCGGACGCGACTGAACGACTAAGCATGCATGAATTCTGAGAAACAGGAAATCCTGTGCCTCCGAAGCCCTTCAGATACCATTGCTCCAGGGAATAGGAGGGCCGACGCCACTGCCTGGAGGGGGCGGGGAGATTAGGGGAAGTGTCTGGGTCACAAGCAAGAGATGCCCGTCCCCGCTGCGGAAGCAGGACACAGGGCCGGGTGGGGACGGCCCGTGCTTAGCACCTGTTTCCTCTCCGACAGGACACTCCGGCAAGCGGTAGCTTCTTAGAGAATTCCTAACAGCCACACTTCTAGGAAACCTCAGAGTAAGGGGACTTAGGCAAATTGCTTCTTCTGATGCAAAACTAGGAAAATACCCAGCTCT